>BPLR01010592.1:0-160373 GCA_021605095.1 Caerostris extrusa | reverse complement strand
GTTACATTGCTGTTGGTCAAAAATAGCATCGGCGAGAAATCTTTTTGTGCTGGTAAAACCAACTCTGGTTAGAGACGAGATAATTGACTCACTTCGAGGTGTTTTGCATACAAACCGATTTATAATTGGTTCGTGAGCGACTCTGCACTCTACTTTTGGGGGCAGTTTTACTTGAGTATAAGCTGCAGAAGAAAGATAAATAATATGTAATAAAAAGTAAATAAGTAAAAGTTTGGTGGCAAGTTATATTCGATTCAATAAATGTTTTTTATTTATTGATTATTTTTTATATTTATGCCTAAACACGTTTGTTCAGAAGCATATGTTAATCAAATATATTAAAATTCTCAGACTTTTTCTGACAACATTAAAATTTGTAGACCTGTATGTTAAAAAAATATAAGTTGATCAAACGCAGGTCTGAAATTTTAATGCATTATAGAACAAAAGACAAAATTTCTGAAAGCAATTTTATAATGGAACATACTTTTATACTTTAGATATTTACCCTAATGTAGTTAACTTTTTATTTTTAACGTAGTTAATGGATATTGCATCCAGGCTTGACGCTGTAAATGATTCGATTCTTCAATTTTGCCATAAATTGGACGTGAATAAATATAATACTTAAATGTTTGCTTTTTTATTGAATTTGAACTGGATCTTCGTGTTCCATTATTTAATCTTTCTTAAAAAACATGTTCCCTCTAATCTTTCAAAAAATTGCTTATTAATTAAATAGTAAATTTGGCATGTGTTAAGACGGACAGCAATGCTGCTCTCGTACCATGGTCTATGCATATCTGAGCTATATGGAAATAATATTATCTTCAAATTTTTCATTTTATTACTTAAATAATAAAATACAAGATAAGAAATAAGATGCGTTGCACTTGAAGCAAATACAAATTTTCGAATGTATTTGTTCTTTTTTCAGAATAGAAATGTTCCGAGCAAATATTAAATATTTGCTATTCAAAACATATTTTCTGTCCTATACTCCATTGGCAGCTAGCCACAATGCATTTCATCAATGTCTGTAACTTGATTCTTGAGTGTTATGAAGTTTTACTAATTTTAAATGGCTTGCATATCGTCAATGCTTCATTAGAAATCATAACTATGATGTCCATATGTAGAAGCTAATGATGTCATGGACATCAGTCCATTCATGCTGAATTGCAAATGTTCTGATACATTATACTAAGTGAACATTTCTGAGATTAGCCTGCAGTAATTTGCAAATCGCTATAATTATTAGCTATGATCTTATTGTTTGTCTGTCTGTCTGTAAATTTTAGTCATTTAAAGTTTTGGAATTTCGTTGTCGAACATTCGAGAAAGCATTCTTTTCTGATACCGAAATTCCAAACACTAAAATAATTGTAACTTGTGTACATAAGATACTTATGTAATATACAAAGTTATGAAATTCTAATTTAGCTTTTTACTGAGAGAAGAAACCTATAGTGTAATTTGTACATTTTATTGTACATATGTGTATCTTGTGTATAGTGTACTGTGTATAAAACTTTGTTGTTTTGTTTACAAAAGATAAGAAATGTATTGTTTCTTTCTATCGTTTGTTGTTTTTATGAAGAAATAAACTGTAATCTAAAAATTAAAATTGAGCGTTGTTTTATTTTGGATTCGTTATGCATTATTTAATTTTTTAACTAACAGAAAAATATACAAAAAAAAAAAAAAAAAATCTTGCTTATCATCAATTTTTTACATCACATACAACTTAAAAATTATTTAGAGTTGTACTTATAACACCATAAAGGAGTGTTATGTATAAAAGATAGCAATTAAAAACATAATGGAAAGCAAAAAAAAATATCATCTAAAAATAGCTGGCCTACAAATTTAATTGAATTTTCATTAATATTTTCTCTCCTTCTGTATGTAGGCAATTTTTTTTTAAAGGAATAAAATTTTCTTACTTTTAACAACCTTTCTTTTTACTTAAAAAAGAACTCTCATATATGAACATGAATTTTTTTTAAATTAAAATCTACCTCTTTTCAATATGCTTACGCAAACAAATACTTTTTTTCCCCCTCCTTAAAGTTATTTTTTATTAAAAAAGAAGGAAAAAAAAACTTTTTCGTCTTCTCGTCACTTGAACGAAGTTTATTTTTCTTTTCAATTCAAGACGAGAAAATGGTCTTTTTGAAAAAAAAAAAAAAAAATATATATCCGCGTTTTAGAACTAAGAATATTATTTTTAAATTCCAATCTTAAACTTATGTTCTTAAAAAGAAAAAAAAATAGTTATTTAATCCGTAAGAAGAAGGGTAAAAACTAGTTGTTTCTGGAAAAAAAGAAGCTCTAGTATGCCATACACATAAAATGAAATATCAGGAAACATAGTTCTGAATCCAGTTTCATTAATTCTTGGTGTGCAGTTATAAAACATACAAAGGAATTGGAAGCAGGTATAAATGGCATTAAATCTTTTCTATTTGTCTTTTCTTTTCTATTTAAGTATTTTTATTTAATG
This sequence comes from Caerostris extrusa, assembly GCA_021605095.1. Classification (NCBI taxonomy): domain Eukaryota; kingdom Metazoa; phylum Arthropoda; class Arachnida; order Araneae; family Araneidae; genus Caerostris; species Caerostris extrusa. The sequence continues at coordinate 157,867 of BPLR01010592.1, read as the reverse complement.
GGCGTTTTTATAGATTTTGCAGTGTGTAACTAGGATCGTGTTCGAATAAAATGTTCTGTTGTCGCACTAGAGCTCACGCTCTACAATATTTAATTCTATTATGTTTAAACTGTAACGAATAATCATTAGATTGTTTGGCTCACTGCTTGCGCGTTGAATTGTCAGTGAAAGCTCGTGTGATGGATAATGAAAATTAATAGAATTGCAGTCAATTTTTATTGTGATTTTTTAATTTTATATGTTCCTTTTGAACTGAATAATCAATTGATTTTATGGTTCTCTAAGTTTTTCGAACAAGTACAGCTGATGATTTCGAGTTGCTAAATAAGGTTCACAATTTATGAGTACAGCTGTCAAGGTAAGAGAAATTTTATTTGACTAATTTTTCAGATATTTAATTTTGTGAACATGTTGCATATTCTTAAATAAAAAAAAAAAGGAGGGTAAAACTCGTAATTGAATAAATTAGGTTTAACTCTTTTAGATGGTACTAAAATGGTCAATTTAATAGACATGTTTCAGAAAATAGTTTATTTTATAAAGGATGTTGAATTGGTGAAAACTGTAATTGAAGAAAAAAAAACAAGACTAGAATTAAAAAAAAAAAAAAAATTTAATTTTTAATATTCGGGAAGGTATTTCAAAATATTTAATTTCGAACGGGAAATTCAGATGTAGATCTTAGAATTATTTTAGAAAACCTTATTAAAAGTGTTAAAAATATTATCTATTTCTGTTTCGTTTAGATTCGAATCATTCAACTTTTGTTTTCTTTTTTTCTCTGGTGAAAGTGTTCAGGACAAAAAATTACTCGATGAGTTATAATCGGAAGTTTAAAGTCTTAAACATTTTCAGTGAAAGCAAATAATTTGATGGTTTATGTCTAAAAAAAAAACCTGCTGAATTATGATAAGTTAAAATCGGTTTTATTAAAACAATTTCAACTAACGCCTCAAAATGTTAGAGGTTTCCATAAAACACAAAAATTGCCTTCAAAAATTTAACGTCATTTGAATATTGTCAGCAGCATAAAATAGATGATTTTGTGCGAGTTAATTGTTTCTGATAAAATTCTTTTAGTTTTTTGGATCACGAATTGATGACTCATATTGGAGTCAAGCAAGAAGAATCATTTTAAACTCCAGCAATTGGGAGGAGTACAATATTTATCTGTACTCAGAGGATAAGGTCAAAACTGAATCTAATTTGTCTAGGCGACATACTAGAACTTGAAAGTAAGCAGTTTGAAGAAACAAATCACAAAATTTACAATTTCTTAAAAAAAATCTGACGTAATTTTATCTGAAGTAAAAAGTCCTAAATGCACTTTATGTAAGACTATTGAAACCCAAATTTTATAAACATGCCTGCAATTTAAAAAAAACTATCGGTTCAGGACAGTGTAAAGTTGTTAAAATGAATAGTTTGTTTTAAAGTGTTTGTCCGTAGATTACAATATGGCGTACAAAAAAAATTGTTTTTTGTGAAAATATGCGTAATAGATTGATTCATTTCTAAGAGGTAAAAGTATTTTTAATAAAGAAAAATAATAAAATACTGATTGTCTTCAAGAGGTTTGACTCTGGATGGTTTGCACTTTCTTTCATAAACACCAATAGAAGACTTTACAATTTATAGTTCCTATTCTCGATTTAAACATGGTAACTTGCATTTTGTCTTATTTGCCGGTTTTAAATTGAGTTCCACTAGTTCAGAAATCCAACGCCGCCATGGTTACCAAATCGTGCCCTATTATGTTATCAACTATCGTTCCATTTTGCATTTTTGCTTCAATGAAAGAGCTCGTCTCTATATATAAAACTTCCCACTTAATCATTTAACTATTTTAAATTTTCTGATAGGGACCCCCTTTTATTCGGTGCTAAATCTAAACATGGCACACTTTTTTTTAACTAAAACTTCTAACTAGAACCATCTATTATTCTCGGGGAAACTTTACTTTATGGTTCACGATCACACAATTGCGAAAAGCAAATGTTACTATTGAAGCATATCCATGCATACTCATCAACCAGGGATTTGAATAGCTGTTACCCCGGCATTTATTTCCCATTGCTCGCCATGCAAAAAAAAAAAAAAAAAAAAAGATTCCATCCATGGCCTGTTTGTCTAGCCACTTCCCAAACAGCCGGTTATTCAATGATCCCCCCCTCCCTCCCCCCCTCAAAACAGAAGTGGGGGCGTGCTGATGCAGGGCGTTCATTCCACGTCACTGCTTTTTAAGCACGGTGGAATAATAGTGGGAATCCTATTTGCATTTTAAAGTGCTTCGCAAGCTCTCTGCCGTTGTGAGTGGTGGAATCAATTTCTGTCGGATGCTTCCTGGATGCTGTATGCAAACTTCTGGCCTCATGGGCATTCATTCGCCGTGATCTTTCACTGAAACTATAACACAAACTCTTTATTTTATATTAGATTACTTCAAACATGGAGAACGGATTCGCGTTTTGAAGTGCCGCTGTTTTCATTTATTATCAGTTTAGAACAAGCGTTTCCAGCTCGTAGCCATTTTGAATGTGCTATGTTAATTGAATCCACTTGAAATTTTTATATATATGTTAATTTATTGTTTTTTTTTTTATTCTAATTATGTAAAACAATTAAGTTAATGTTTGTAAAAAAATGTTTTTTTGATAATCACCTACATTTTCTACAATATTTCCTTTTTTTTTTTTTTTTTTTTTTCAGTTATTAAATCTTTCTGATATGCACAGTCATTTAGACACATTTCTGAACGTAACGGATTTTCATATTACTAACGTAACGTAACGGAGTTTTATATTGCTATATTTTTGGTTGTCATGGTGGACATCGTAGATTGAACATTAATTATTCATTATATTAATTTTCATTAAAAATTAATTGCTGAAGAAGCACTGCCAAGATCGCTTCAAATCTGGTTCGAAGAAGCCAAAAAAGACAATATTATAATACAAGGATGTGATGATTGGATTATATTAGATTGCTGTAAAACTTTTGACCACACACGATGAGTCCGTGCAAAAAAAAAAACTTTTGAAGTGTTTAACAAGCAATCTTTGTTTTCTGGTGGTGTTAACGGAATAAATTTCTGTCAGTACTTCCTGGAAGTTATAATTCAACTTTTGGTTTCATTATGATTTTTCATTGCTACTGAAATAAACTGTTTATTTTTGCATTAAATACAAAGTATTTTATTAAAAGGAATAATATTTGTTCTGATTGGATTATATTAGATTGCTTTAAAACTTTTGAACACATACCGTCAGTCCAAGCAAAAAAAAAAGTTGAAACATTTTGAAGTATTTAACAAACAATCTGCTTTATTTTCTGTTGCTGTTAATGAAATAAATTTCTGTAGAATGCTTCTTGAAAGTTTTAAGCCAACTTTTGACTTTGTTATGATTTTTCATTGCAACTGAAACAAACTGTTTTACATTAAATTATTTTTTAACTTCCAAAAACTCATCGCGACAGATTTGGTTTGGTTTGCAACTGTACTGCCATTTTGTGCACACTTTGGGTTAATTACAATTTGATTTAATTTACCTACAGGTAAAGTGCAGGAGTTTTAAATTAAAAACAACATAAAATAATATAAGGAATAATTTTTGCATTTCTTATAGTATAGTATTTCCTTGTAATTTCTGTATTACAATAATTCATTGTATTGTTGCACTTCTAAACTGTGCAGAAAATTCTGGTCTGTACTGGACAATTGTGCCATGAAAGAAAACAAACTTTAGAATAAGGAATTCATTATTGCTTGAACAATCAGGAGTATAGAAATACGATCAGTTTAAAATAATATAAGTGATCAAATTTTTCACTTTACATGCTCTGCTGTTTTAAGTGGAATCAATTGCTCTCAAGTGTTTAGTAAAAGTTGGAGGCATTCACTGTGATGCTTTATTGCACTAAAATAAACTGTTTATATTTTACTAGATTACTTCAAACATGAACTCATTATGGCTTTTCAATTGTAGAATCTCTGAGTGGCGTATTGATGGGATACAAGTGATAAATGAATTTTAACAATAAATGGTTCATAAATGAAAATAAACATCTGAAAAAACAATTCTTTGTTCTTTTAAAATTAATTACGATTAAAAAACATTTATTTAAAAACAGATGAGCAGTTTATGCTTTTTATTGTTGTTAAGTAATGTTTTTTTAAGTGACATTGTTATACGAAAATGATGAAATGAATTTAGGAATAAATTTCACTATCAAATATCAACAATTTATATTTTTTAAGGCGTTTAAGAATTAGAAAAGAAGTACTTGATGATTTACTTTTTTTTTTTGAACCTGAGTGATATTATATAAGAAATGGATTAATTTAAAACAAATGTGCGGTAAGTAACAATGTGTGTACTTATCTTTATTTTTTTTATCATTGTTGTGTAGTGATTTTTAGGTGATAACTTTATCAGAGAATGAAGAAATTGATTTTTTTAAATGGATCTGTAATTCGTACTTATCTCTGCTCTTATCTTAAACGCGTAATGATTTCTGAACATCACATTGAAGAAAATCAAAAAATTATTCAAGAATTATTATATTTAAAATAAATGAAATAAATAATTATTAAGAATGATTATGTAATTCGAAATAATAATTGCGTTTGGCAGTTAAAATAAGTAATCTTTATTATTATTTAAAGTAAAACTAAAATTATGTATGAAAGGAGACATCTGATGACAAAAAGTTGTCAAAATGTTATGTTTTTACCTATGGCTTTATTGGAACTCAATCCATACAAATGGGGCAATTTACCATAGAAACAAATCAAAATTACAAAGGGAAAAGACCAGACATTCTTAATAACAAGTAATATATATAAAAAAAAAAATTTTTAAAGTCAATTCCTACTTTTTTTGCAGAAAGTCCTGTATAAATAATTTTCATTTATTTTTCAAAGTTTATCTGGAGCCATCTATTGGTAGATACATGCAACTTAAATCTAAAAAAACTAAAATTAATTAATTAAATTTTAATTACTGAATTAATATTTGAAAAAACTGTATTAGCATCCAGTGTCATTCGCTACAAGTTAAAAAACATATATATATTTGAACTTGAGTGGATGAATAAAAATATTTCATTAATGATTGAAAATTTGAACAAGATATATATAGGGAGAGTGTGAGCTAATAGAAGGAATTGAAAAACGACCAAAAACAAGTTAAGACAACAAAAGACCTTAAAAAACAAGTTAAATGTTTTAAGGGTAAAATTTTAAAAAGCTCGAAGCCCCATAATAAAAGTCCGTGTGATCAGGACATACGTTCTTTGGCTCACCAGTAAAGACGACACAAATCATCATTCTAAAGTTACGAGTCCAATGCATAGTTGCATTCAAAATCGTGGAGACTACAACAGTCATGCATTCGACCTTGAAACTTAAATGAAATAGATATGTTACCCAGACAAATGTTTTGTCTAAATTTTATCTCTCTAAACTAATTTCTTCTTAATGTTGGGTTTTAATTTTCCAGTGTATGAAAGCATTCCTAATCGGCAATCAAGCCGCTGGTTTTCAGAAGAAACAAATTAATACTAATTATTATCAAAGAATAAACAGCAAAAAAAAAAAAAAAATACTAAAATTGCAACTAACAGCAATCTTGTGCTCCACTCGAGAAAATCTCACATCGCGAATTCTAAAAAGATTTAACAACCGATGTTGCTAAATATTTCACTAATTATATCAACAAGATTTGTAGTTTTTCCTTGTACCAAGTGCATTTATTTTTAAAAAATAAAAGCATTTAACCCAATAAAATTGTAAAAGTACTGATTAACTAAAGTAAATGTTTACAAAAAATTTTTTTATAGCGTTCAGCAATTGAACAGCGTAATTATAATGATGAACTTTCTAAACAGCAAAATTCATTTCATAAAAACATCCAATAATTACAAATAGCTTAAAACAAACAAGATATTAATGCTAGTTTTGCATGAAACAATTAAACTGCATTACAAATGCATTATTTTTATAAATTTATTTACGAGTTTTATTTTCAGGCATCACAACTTCAAGCTGAATTCAGAGAAACATTCAAGTTCAACAAACTCTAACGATCCGTGTAAAATTAGTCTGGTGTGCAATTTTTTTTTTTTTTTTTTTTTTTAATAAAAAAATCGCACGATCACAAAAATGTTTAAACGCTAACTTGCTATTGAGTTCTTTTAATAGTTTGCTACGCTACGCTGGAACGCTAATGTTTATTGTAAGACATGTAACTGTCAACAGATTTTTCCAAATTAAGCCGGAGGGATTTTTTTTTATTATTTCCCTCTGGCTGTTTTTGTTTCTATCTACTTACCTAATTTTAAACCTCAGGAAGCAGAACGTATGAAAATGATTTGTTTTATAAGATTACGGTGTTATTACAAATGTATCGAACTTGTAATTGTTTGTACATGAGCGGAAACCTCATTTGCCTTTTTAAAATCAAATGATTTAATATATATTCAACATTTTTAAAAAATTCTTGAAATGTTTTCTAAAGACATCTATTACATTTTAAACTCGTATGTTTTAGAGCTTGTGATGCTCCTCCCATTTGAATATAGTTAGCAGCACAAATAAAACTGTTATCTATATTATTTTTAATTTCTTTATTTATATATAATGAGAAAATAATATATAATAAAATAAAGAACTTAGTGCGTGTTTTTACATTAATTTAATAAATATAATTAGTAATTGGTTTTATTTTTAAGTAACCAAGAACAAAAATTATTAGGTATGATATTCTTATTTATATTCATATCTGTACTAGTATATGTTTGTTAACAAGTATATATTGATTCAAATTGGTTTGTACATTATAATCCAATATTTAGCAACAACCTAAATCTACTCAATTTAGTTTTATAATAGAACGTGTTTTGGATGATTCCATAAAATATGCAATATTTTTTTGAAACAAATATTTACATCTATTGTCATGATAACTAACAGAATTGTGACTCTTGTGTTAGGGTGAAAAAGAAACAAAAAATTAATATAGAATAGACCACATATTCAGGTTGGAACCTGACGGCCGTGTTGCTAGCACTCTGGCACTCGGTGCCATGGATGTTTGTTGTGGTTCGGAACCACTTTAAGCTGTATATTCCGGCTTAATATGACTGTTGGACGTAGGGTTACCAACCCTACCGTAAATAAAGTCAGCATCACGGAGCCAAGTCAAACTTCTACCTATGGGTGCTCCATCACAACAGAAGCTCTTACCCCATTTACCTTCTTCCATGGGACCACATGGGTTCTCCGACTTAGTCTAAATGTTGCTATCTACCTAGTGGGATAAGAAACAACAACATGCCCAGGCTGAAGAGATTTTTGCCTAACAGAACTTTTAACACACATTACATGTTGATTTTTTTTTCTCCCTAGAGATATGTAGAATACTACAAGAGACCCTGATGGGCGAGTGACTAGCGCTCTGACGCTTGGTGTCACCGGTTTCGTTTGCCATGGATGTTTGTAGTGGTTCTGAATCCACTTTAAGCCGTAGGTGCCGGTCTAACATGACTGTTAGGTGTAGGGTTGACAACCCTATCTCTTAAAAAGTTAGTATCACTGAGCCAAGTCAGACTTCTAACTACGGGTGCTCCACCACAACAGAAGCTGCCCTCTTCCTTTCTCTCCTTCCATGAGACCACATGGGTTCTTGGACTTAGTCTAAATGTTGCTGTGTACGAAGTGGGATAAGAAAAAACATATTCAGGTTAGAAGGCATGTCCCTATCAACTAGCTTGCTAAAAATCAGAAATATTCAATAAAATATTTTTCTAATATTTTTATAATTATTAAATAACGTTGGATCATATTTCATGTATTAATCTTTCATCAAAACTTTGAATAAATAAATGAACAAAAAAAAAATTGAATAATAATAAATTATATGGTATGTAAAATTTACGTATCATCTGATTTACATATGCCCCTTATTGTTTTTAATGTTAAGTAATTCAAAATCATTCCTGTATATACTGAAAATTTTGTTTTTATTTATATAAATATAATTGAAATGTCACTTGTTTGATTGTTTTTTTAACTTCACGGAATCATATTTTTAAATTAAATCAATTAAGGATCAATTAAAGATAAAAAATAATTATTTATTAAAATTTATTCTGTTTATTTTCAATAAAACAAAGCAATTGTATTTGTTAAATGATACGAAAATAAAACAAGAATAAATAAAATAAATTTATCTTCTTACTCTTTCATTTAAAATATATATATATATATAATGGAAATATTTGTAAAGGTTAACTTTTTTTCAATTTTGATGCAATTTGATATGAGCAAAGTAAAGAAATATTATCGTAATCCCTACAAATTAAATGAATGAATTAATTTACTTTTTTTTTCTTTTGCATAAATAATAAAACTCTACAGTAAATCCTCTTACGGTTTTAAAATTGTTGGTTACTCGATTTATTAAGGATTAAAAAAAAGTTAACGAAAAACGTTGATAGCTTTTAAAGCAAATTAAAATGGAATTATTATTCTTAAATTTATCTATTTTTTTCTTGTTTTGGTTTATTATTTGAAGTTAAAGAACCTAATTATATTTCCTTAAAAGAATTAAGTTTATTTATTTTCATGGCTGTGTACTTTGCTTTTATAATGATTGCTTTATTGGATTTAAAAATGTTCTATTAAAATTATTATTTTGAATTTTTCAAATGATTTATTTGCGAACAGTTAATTTAATTTTCTGAATAGAATATGGCATTAAAATGTCTTTCATTTTTCTTTATAATGATAAAATTGTGACGAAGTAAGAAACTTCTTTTAAACTTTTAACAGACATTACTTGTTGAATTTTTTTCCCTAGGTAAATAGAATGCTACAATAATTTGACAGAATTTTTAACAGACATTACTTGTTGAATTTTTCCCTAAATACATGCAAAATGCTACAATAATTTAACAGAACTTTTAACAGACATTACTTGTTGAATTTTTTTTTCTGAGATATATGTAGAACATTACAAAAGGGTCTGATGGCCATGTGACTAGCGCTCTGACACTCGATGCCACAGGTTTCGAGTTCGATTCCCGGCGGTACTATGGATGTTTGTAGTGGTTCGAATCTACTTTAAGCCATGGGTCATGACTGTTGGGCATAGGATTGACAACCATACCCCGTGAGAAAATCAGCGTCACTTAGACTTCTACCTACGGGTATTCCATCACAATAGAAGCTGCCCCCACTTTCCCTCCTTCCATGCCACCTGATGACTTATTGGCTAGCGTTCTGGCCTTTTTGTACCACAGGCTTCAGGTTCGAATCCTAGCAGTGGCATGTATGTTTGTTAGTGGTTCGGAATCCACTTTAAGCTGTAGGTCCCGGTCTCATATGACCGTACAGCGTTACGGAGCCCAATCAGACTTCTCACAAACATTATTCCCAAATTATATAGAAGAAATTCGACTCTAGAAGATGTGGTGTAGTAGTAGTAGTGGTTCGGAATCCATGTTAACCTGTGGGTCCCTATCTAATTAACCCATGGTGTGCAAAAAATGTCCGTTGAGCAACAAACCAAACCAAACCTTTTTCCATGATACTATGTGGGTTCTTGGACTTGGTCTAGATGTTACTGTTATACATGTATTATTCCCAACCCGTAATGTCCGTAGAGCAACAAACCAAGACTTGGTCTAGATGTTACTGTTATATATACATTATTCCCAAACTGTATAGAAGAAATTCCACTCTAGGCGATGTGGTGTAGTAGTAATAGTGGGTCCCTATCTAATTAACCCATGGTGTGCAAAAAATATCCGTTGAGCAACAAACCAAACCAAACCTTTTCCATGATACTATGTGGGTTCTTGGACTTGGTCTAGATGTTACTGTTATACATGTATTATTCCCAACCCGTAATGTCCGTAGAGCAACAAACCAAGACTTGGTCTAGATGTTACTGTTATATATACATTATTCCCAAACTATATAGAAGAAATTCGACTCTAGGCGATGTGGTGTAGTAGTAATAGTGGGTCCCTATCTAATTAACCCATGGTGTGCAAAAAATATCCGTTGAGCAACAAACCAAACCAAACCTTTTTCCATGATACTATGTGGGTTCTTGGACTTGGTCTAGATGTTACTGTTATACATGTATTATTCCCAACCCGTAATGTCCGTAGAGCAACAAACCAAGACTTGGTCTAGATGTTACTGTTATATATACATTATTCCCAAACTGTATAGAAGAAATTCGACTCTAGGCGATTTGGTGTAGTAGTAATAGTGGGCCCCTATCTAATTAACCCATGGTGTGCAAAAAATATCCGTTGAGCAACAAACCAAACCAAACCTTTTTCCATGATACTATGTGGGTTCTTGGACTTGGTCTAGATGTTACTGTTATACATGTATTATTCCCAACCCGTAATGTCCGTAGAACAACAAACCAAGACTTGGTCTAGATGTTACTGTTATATATACATTATTCCCAAACTGTATAGAAGAAATTCGACTCTAGGCGATGTGGTGTAGTAGTAATAGTGGGTCCCTATCTAATTAACCCATGGTGTGCAAAAATGTCCGTTGAGCAACAAGCCAAACCAAACCTTTTCCATGATACTATGTGGGTTCTTGGACTTGGTCTAGATGTTACTGTTATACATGTATTATTCCCAACCCGTAATGTCCGTAGAACAACAAACCAAGACTTGGTCTAGATGTTACTGTTATATATACATTATTCCCAAACTAGAAGAAATTCGACTCTAGGCGATGTGGTGTAGTAGTAATAGTGGGTCCCTATCTAATTAACCCATGGTGTGCAAAAATATCCGTTGAGCAACAAACCAAACCAAACCTTTTTCCATGATACTATGTGGGTTCTTGGACTTGGTCTAGATGTTACTGTTATACATGTATTATTCCCAACCCGTAATGTCCGTAGAGCAACAAACCAAGACTTGGTCTAGATGTTACTGTTATATATACATTATTCCCAAACTGTATAGAAGAAATTCGACTCTAGGCGATGTGGTGTAGTAGTAATAGTGGGTCCCTATCTAATTAACCCATGGTGTGCAAAAAATGTCCGTTGTGCAACAAACCAAACCTTTTTCCATGATACTATGTGGGTTCTTGGACTTGGTCTAGATGTTACTGTTATACATGTATTATTCCCAACCCGTAATGTCCGTAGAGCAACAAACCAAGACTTGGTTTAGATGTTACTGTTATATATACATTATTCCCAAACTGTATAGAAGAAATTCGACTCTAGGCGATGTGGTGTAGTAGTAATAGTGGGTCCCTATCTAATTAACCCATGGTGTGCAAAAATATCCGTTGAGCAACAAACCAAACCAAACCTTTTCCATGATACTATGTGGGTTCTTGGACTTGGTCTAGATGTTACTGTTATACATGTATTATTCCCAACCCGTAATGTCCGTAGAGCAACAAACCAAGACTTGGTCTAGATGTTACTGTTATATATACATTATTCCCAAACTATATAGAAGAAATTCGACTCTAGGCGATGTGGTGTAGTAGTAATAGTGGGTCCCTATCTAATTAACCCATGGTGTGCAAAAAATGTCCGTTGAGCAACAAACCAAACCAAACCTTTTTCCATGATACTATGTGGGTTCTTGGACTTGGTCTAGATGTTACTGTTATACATGTATTATTCCCAACCCGTAATGTCCGTAGAGCAACAAACCAAGACTTGGTCTAGATGTTACTGTTATATATACATTATTCCCAAACTGTATAGAAGAAATTCGACTCTAGGCGATGTGGTGTAGTAGTAATAGTGGGTCCCTATCTAATTAACCCATGGTGTGCAAAAAATATCCGTTGAGCAACAAAACCAAACCAAACCTTTTTCCATGATACTATGTGGGTTCTTGGACTTGGTCTAGATGTTACTGTTATACATGTATTATTCCCAACCCGTAATGTCCGTAGAGCAACAAACCAAGACTTGGTCTAGATGTTACTGTTATATATACATTATTCCCAAACTGTATAGAAGAAATTCGACTCTAGGCGATGTGGTGTAGTAGTAATAGTGGGTCCCTATCTAATTAACCCATGGTGTGCAAAAATGTCCGTTGAGCAACAAACCAAACCAAACCTTTTTCCATGATACTATGTGGTTCTTGGACTTGGTCTAGATGTTACTGTTATACATGTATTATTCCCAACCCGTAATGTCCGTAGAGCAACAAACCAAGACTTGGTCTAGATGTTACTGTTATAGTATACCCATTATTAACCCAAACTATGAGCAACAAAACCAAACCAAACCTTTTTCCATGATACGATGGACTTGGTGTAGTAGTAATAGTGGGTCCCAAACCTCATTGTGCCAAATATAACCGTTGTCCGTTGTGCAACAAACCAAAACCAAACCTTTTCCATGATACTATGTGGGTTCTTGGACTTGGTCTAGATGTTACTGTTATACATGTATTATTCCCAACCCGTAATGTCCGTAGAGCAACAAACCAAGACTTGGTCTAGATGTTACTGTTATATATACATTATTCCCAAACTGTATAGAAGAAATTCGACTCTAGGCGATGTGGTGTAGTAGTAATAGTGGGTCCCTATCTAATTAACCCATGGTGTGCAAAAATATCCGTTGAGCAACAAACCAAACCAAACCTTTTTCCATGATACTATGTGGGTTCTTGGACTTGGTCTAGATGTTACTGTTATACATGTATTATTCCCAACCCGTAATGTCCGTAGAGCAACAAACCAAGACTTGGTCTAGATGTTACTGTTATATATACATTATTCCCAAACTGTATAGAAGAAATTCGACTCTAGGCGATGTGGTGTAGTAGTAATAGTGGGTCCCTATCTAATTAACCCATGGTGTGCAAAAATGTCCGTTGAGCAACAAACCAAACCAAACCTTTTTCCATGATACTATGTGGGTTCTTGGACTTGGTCTAGATGTTACTGTTATACATGTATTATTCCCAACCCGTAATGTCCGTAGAGCAACAAACCAAGACTTGGTCTAGATGTTACTGTTATATATACATTATTCCCAAACTGTATAGAAGAAATTGACTCTAGGCGATGTGGTGTAGTAGTAATAGTGGGTCCCTATCTAATTAACCCATGGTGTGCAAAAATATCCGTTGAGCAACAAACCAAACCAAACCTTTTTCCATGATACTATGTGGGTTCTTGGACTTGGTCTAGATGTTACTGTTATACATGTATTATTCCCAACCCGTAATGTCCGTAGAGCAACAAACCAAGACTTGGTCTAGATGTTACTGTTATATATACATTATTCCCAAACTATATAGAAGAAATTCGACTCTAGGCGATGTGGTGTAGTAGTAATAGTGGGTCCCTATCTAATTAACCCATGGTGTGCAAAAAATGTCCGTTGAGCAACAAACCAAACCAAACCTTTTTCCATGATACTATGTGGGTTCTTGGACTTGGTCTAGATGTTACTGTTATACATGTATTATTCCCAACCTGTAATGTCCGTAGAACAACAAACCAAGACTTGGTCTAGATGTTACTGTTATATATACATTATTCCCAAACTGTATAGAAGAAATTCGACTCTAGGCGATGTGGTGTAGTAGTAATAGTGGGTCCCCTATCTAATTAACCCATGGTGTGCAAAAAAATATCCGTTGAGCAACAAAAACCAAACCAAACCTTTTTTTCCATGATACTATGTGGGTTCTTGGACTTGGTCTAGATGTTACTGTTATACATGTATTATTCCCAACCCGTAATGTCCGTAGAACAACAAACCAAGACTTGGTCTAGATGTTACTGTTATATATACATTATTCCCAAACTGTATAGAAGAAATTCGACTCTAGGCGATGTGGTGTAGTAGTAATAGTGGGTCCCTATCTAATTAACCCATGGTGTGCAAAAATATCCGTTGAGCAACAAACCAAACCAAACCTTTTTCCATGATACTATGTGGGTTCTTGGACTTGGTCTAGATGTTACTGTTATACATGTATTATTCCCAACCCGTAATGTCCGTAGAACAACAAAAACCAAGACTTGGTCTAGATGTTACTGTTATATATACATTATTCCCAAACTGTATAGAAGAAAATTGACTCTAGGCGATGTGGTGTAGTAGTAATAGTGGGTCCCTATCTAATTAACCCATGGTGTGCAAAAATGTCCGTTGAGCAACAAACCAAACCAAATCTTTTTCCATGATACTACGTGAGTTCTTAGACTTGGTCTAGATGTTACTGTTTACCAAGTGGGATAAAAACAACGATGTACAAATCGATTCAGTACTTTTGAATAAGTTAATGTAAGAGAATAAAATCATGAATACTTTTTTTTTTTTTCTATTAATTGTTAAATGATTTATGCGTTAATAATTTTCTGTGTATTAGATGGTTTGGGCAAATCTATTTTTTTTTTTTCCTTTTAATTATTTTGATGAAAGAAAGTTTTTAAATATCTTTCAACGCCTTAGATACCAATTAGATGACACTATAATAGCTTCAAAAAGTGTTACGAAAAACATATTTTATAACTGCATGCTTAGGAAAATCTTCAAAATGTGCTGATTCATTTCACCGTATAAATGATACTGGCATGATTTCAGACACTTTTTACGATCTCGTTTGAAGATACAAATCAAAAACTTCCAATTTTACAGGAAAAGAAAAAGGAAATACCTTCAGTAGTCATTAAAAGGAAAATGTCACGTAATTCAATGTAATGATCAATTTAGCAGTTACTTTTCTAACATTTTTCCTTATAATAAAGCAACTCAATTCAATTTACGAAATGAAATACAAATTGCAATTTTTTTCAGTGAGTCTTCTTTATGAAAGTGCTAAAAATAGTTTAAGAACAAATTCTACATCTTCAAGTATATTGGAATAAATTATTTTATACATCTTGATACAATAAATATATAAAATACTTTAAAAACATCTTTGCTTTTTCCATTTTAATGAGAAACTTTTAATTTAGCATAAAAAATATAACTGAAATAATTGTAATAAATTGAAATAATCATTTAAATAAATGAGTTAAAATAATCGGGTAAAATAAATTGAAATAATCATTTAAATAAATGAGTTCAAATAATTATTTGAAATAATCGGTTAAAATAATCAGTTAAAATAATCAGTTGAAATAATCATTTAAAATAAATCAGTTGAAATAAATCATTTAAAATAAATCAGTTGAAATAAATCAGTTTAAATCAATGAAATAAATCATTTAAAATAAATGAAATAAATCATTTAAAATAAATCAGTTGAAATAATCAGTTAAAATACATTGAAATCATTTAAAATAAATTGAATTCATTTAAAATAAATTGAAATCATTTAAAATAAATTGAAATCATTTAAAATAAATTGAAATCATTCAAAATAAATTGAAATCATTCAAAATAAATTGAATTCATTTGAAATAAATTGAAATAATCATTTGAATAAATGAGTTAAAATAAATTGAAATAATCATTTGAATAATGAATTGAAATAATCATTTAAATAAATGAGTTAAAATAAATTTAAATAATCATTTAAATAAATGAGTTAAAATAAATTGAAATAATCATTTAAAATAATAGGTTAAAATGAACTGAAATAATTTATAATAGAGTTCAAATAAAATGAAATATTTATTTAAAAATCAGTCAGTTAAAATAAATTGAAATAATCATTTAAAATAAATCGGTTAAAGTAATCATTTAAAATAAATAAATTGAAATAATCATTTCCTTAATCTTTAGGATAGTTAATTTCTTCAAGAAAGAATTGCCTTAGATATTAAATAAAAGAGCAAGTACTAAATGAAGGAATTAAATAACTAAATAAAATAACTCTGACCTGTTTTAAAAAAAAAAATAAATAAATCAGATGCTTGCGGTTAAAGTTATGGCTTTCTTAATTTTTGTGATATGACTTTAATTTCTTTGCGGAAATTGCTATAGATGCTTAACAAAAGAGCAGGCGAAAATTTTTAATCTCATGCTTTATAATTAAAGCCCCTTCGTGTTTAATTTCTCGCATCTGCGAATTTCCTTTTTGCTGCAAAGAAAATAAACTTCCTTTCTTTGTATTCCTTAAATTTTTAAAACTAAATGTGTTCTGCGTTCGTAAGTAGGTTCGCCAAAGTTAATTCGCAAAGTGTTTTTGGAAACCATGCAACTCCTACCCTGGCACAAGATTAATGGATTAACCCATCAGCCTACAGAATTACATACTCTCCCTATATGCATTCCATTTTCGAGATCATTACTTACAGAACTTTTCTGTTTCCATATTTTTCATTTCTTTCTCAGTAGCTGGAACTTTTCTTTTTGTTCCAAGAAATCCCATTTCTCTTGGCGCCTCTCCAGAAGAACTCTTTGATATATGACTTAGATGAAGTTTACGATATACGAATGCAAAATAAATAGGGTTTTTTTTTTTTAATATTTATTTAATGATTATGAAATTATTAATATTTCCTTACTTCATATTTTCAGCTGTAGTCTTCTTTATAAAAATTTTGATTAATATAAAATTGAATATAGTACTTGAAATACGCAGTGTGTGAAATAATTTTTAAAAGTGGTTTTGTGAAATTAAATCAAAACAAATAACTATAATTTTGTAAAATTTTTATTCAAAATAAATTATTTTGGCTTTAATATATTTGTTACATTTGTTCGATACATACATTGCATACTTTGTAACAGCGCGAATGCTTGTTCGAGTTCACTATGTAGGGGTAGCCTGATGGCCAATTGGCTAGTTTTCCGGCCTTGAATACCACAGGCTTCAGGTTCACATGGCATGGATGTTTGTGAGTTGTTCGGAATCCATGTTTTACTGTAGGTCCCGGTCTAATTAGCCCATAGTGTGAAAAAAAAAATGACCGTAGAGCGACAAACCAATCACTTTGTGGGATTGCCTTCAAAGCTGTTTGTATAGTTACAATGTCATCAAAATAACACCCTTTTAACTTCATTTTTATCTTTTGGGAATAAAGAGGAGTAGCAGTTGCTACATTAGGTAAATACGGTGGATGATTTAACAAACTATTTTTTGCAACAAAAAAAAAAAAAAAACCATGAGTTGCGACTAGGTGCATTATCATGTCACAAACACCAAGTGTTTTCATCCCAGTATTCTGGGGCGAATGCGACAAATTTTTGCCACTCTTCAAAACACTCTTATTTTTTACACTATTCAAAAAAAGTTAAATAATACTTAACATTAATTATTTGTCCAGTCGGAACAAATTCTTCATCGAAAAAAAATTATCGAGGAATGTGATGAGCATTGTCTTGATTTTTTTACGGAATTTTTCTTGTTTCTTACGCTTGTAGTGAACGTTCTGTTTTACGCACTCAATGCTTTGTCGCGTTGTTTTTTGGATCATACTAAAAGCACCATGTTACATCGGCTGTAACAACTATTTTTGTCATTTACAGCGGTTGAAATGTTTTCTCTACAATGTGTATATCTCTTTGATTTTTGCCCATTACCTAAAGTGTGTTGAATAAATTTAGCACAGACTTTTGTTTTGACTAAATCTTTCATGCAGGATGGTTTGAATCGTTTCTTTGTTGGTATCCAAATACTCGTCCATCATGCTCAGTGACGCACATTGTATACTTTTTTTCAATAATCTCAGATGTTCTTGATGAGCTTGGTATTCCTGTATTCTTAACATCTTCTAGAGTATTTGTCCTGTTCAAAAACATTTGTCATAAAAAACATTAGAGGCAAACAAAATTCGCTGCAAACTTGTTTCAATCAATGGTACGTTTCAGTGCTTTTAAGTTTTGCATGAAATTTAATTACAACTCTTTATTCCATCTTGAAAATTTAACATGAAAAAGGTTATACTTATCTAAGGAACACCCTAATCGTTTGAGATAGTAAATGAATGCATCAAGGTTTTGGCTCAAGTCAGTTAAGGTATACTAGTATCATGCATGCACACAGATGGTGTTCCTACTGGCTGAGATCCAGCCCCAGTCTCGACCCACTGTGTATATATTCTGTTTGAGTTTTGGTGAATATTGAGAACACTGATTATTTATAATTGCAATCGATATTACTAGTTATTTTTAATAATTATTTTAAGAAATAAAAGGAAATGTTTTTGATGCTTTATCGATTGTAAATGTGTAAAAGCAATATTTTTTTTTATTGGAAATGATGATCAAGTCAAGGTAATGGCATTTAAAATTTCATTAAACAGTTTTTTCCCTCGTGCCTGTACAGAAAAGTATGCTCAACTTTAACATTATAATTCGACAAATTTAGATTTTTGTAAATTTGAAAACATACTTTCTTAAATGCGTTATCACACAAGAAATAAAAAGGATAATGCATTATCCTTTTTTTCTTGGAGAAAAATTTTCACAGGTTTGACAACATTCACATATTACCAAAATGCTTTCCAAGGACACTAGAACTATATTTGAACTGTCAAAGAGGGTGATGTTTGCAGGAGGCGTTACAATCATGAAATTGCAAAATTGTTTGGTGAAAAGGATATCTTAAAGTATATGAAATCACAGAGAATTCAATAGCTGGAATACATAGAGAAAAAGGACGATAGCTGAGTCACAAGCGAGATTTTCATGGGGGAAGTGCCACGCCAAAGAAACAAGTAATAAAAAAAAAAAAATTTAAGTCAATTGCTACTTTTCTTTCACTATATTGCAGAAAGTCCTTTATAAATAATTTTCATTCATTTTTTTTAAGTTTATCTGCCGTCATCTATTGATGAATATATGCAAGTTAAATCTAAAAGAAAACTAAAATTAATTAATTAAATTTAACGATTATGCCGAACTTTAGCCGAACCCTTTGCCGAAATTTAGCCGAACCCTTTTATGAGACACTTATTCATTGGCTTTATGAGGGGTAATTCTTTGTACCAATGGAATCCTAACCTCTTCCTGCTCAATCTACTAATATAGCTTCTCCTCATAAATATTAATTTATGTATCATACATAAACGTTATTTATATATGATACATAAATTAGATTTTATAGAACATGAATTTTTGTATAATTTAGTGAAATTGAAATTTTAATATTTTAATATTGTTGTTTCAATATTCCTGAAACAACATTGAAAAAAAAGACGAAGTTCCATAATTTGTATATCTATCAGCTTATTACTTGACTGACAAATTTGATTAAATTTTTCCATCCTGATATTATTGATATTTTAGTTAATCAATCATCAGGATAGAAAAATTGAATCTTTTGAATAAAATTCTTATATCTCGCTTTACTTGCTGCAAAAAGGAAGTTGCAACAATATTAATAATGAAGCTTCGATTAAATTAAATTCAACTAAATTGTTTTTTCTTCAATTTAGTAAATATATAAATTTTTTACTGAAGTGATTTAAGAGGCGGAGACATCGTTCAAATAATGTAAAACAATAGTAATATAATGCTAAGTTTCCAAATAACAATCAAGAATTAATAAATAAATTGAACCTTTTTTGAGTAGATTAAACAATCATAATAATACTGTTATTTAATTACCCTAAAGTAATAACACGAAAAATGAAGCTTCGGTTGTATAAAGCTATAAACAGAACAAACAATTGTTTATGTGTCAGAGACCTGGGCATTAACTCAAAAACAGGAGAAGATGTTGATAAACTGGGAGAGGAAGTTCTTAAGAACTATATTTGAACTGTCAGAGAGGGTGATGTTTGCAGGAGGCGTTACAATCATGAAATTGCAAAATTGTTTGGTGAAAAGGATATCTTAAAGTATATGAAATCACAGAGAATTCAATAGCTGGAACACATAGAGAAAAAGGACGATAGCTGAGCCACAAGAGAGATTTTCAAGAGGGAAGTGCCACGCTAAAGAAACAAGTAATAAAAAAAAAAAAAATTTTAAGTCAATTCCTACTTTTCTTTCACTATATTGCAGAAAGTCCTTTATAAATAATTTTCATTCATTTTTTTTAAGTTTATCTGGCGTCATCTATTGATAGATATATGCAAGTTAAATCTAAAAGAAAACTAAAATTAATTAATTTAATTAAATTAATGCATTAATATTTGAAATAAACTGTATTAACATCCAGTGTCATCACTACAAGTTAAAAAAATGCATTTGAACTTGAGTGGATGAATAAAAAGTATTTTATGAACGATTGAAAATTTGAACAAGATATATATATAGGGAGAGAGTGAGCTGATGGAAGAAATTGAAAAAGGTGTCACTCGGCCATCAGGTCCCATATTTTTATATATTATTTTTAATATATATATATACATACATACGCAGAAAAGGAATAAAAAATATGCTAAAAATATTTTTTTTCGATCCGCTTTCAAGTTATATTGGATACTTGCGACCTTTAACAGTCTGCAGAGGTCGTGAGCTGCATGTTTGTGGCATGATAAAGATTTTATGTATTCCACGGTCGTCAAAAGGGAACGCAGATGATAGTTTTAGTCCTATTTAAATTATCCATAACTCGAACGCATTAAACGCTGCTGCTTTGAAATTCATGAACACGCTTTTTTTATTGCCAGGACTGGATTTAAGAGCTCACGAGGAAAGAGCAGTGCGGGTTACTTAAGTGAACACTTTTCTCGTTAGAAAGAAAAAGGAAAAAGATCTTTTAGCACACCTCTCTCAGGCCTATTCTCCATCGGATGAGCATTAATTATTTCCTACGCAATTAGTACGCCCGGGGAGCACAAACGCATTTTTAATTATATCCGCTTCAAGTACAAGGGAGGGCAAAAGGAAGAAAAAAATATGTCTCATAATTATAACTTTTATTTTTGCCCTGGCTTTGTTGTTTCGTTCGCTCTTAATGAGGATGGAAATAATTATGTGTAAAAAAAAAAAAAGTTTTTATTCTCTTCATTTGAGTCATATTTTTTTCTCTACATTCCTGCTGAGTTTTTTTTTTTTTTTTCTCTACTACTACTTTTGCGCAATTATTACGTTTTCTCTTTAAAAAAGTTGCTGATCACAAAAGGGTATGCCCCTCATTGTTGATGAAAGTGCCATGAATGTAGCATGAAACGGGTAATCAGGGGTGGAAATTTCTTTAAAAGGTATGAAACTGATACATTTTTTTTTTTTTTCTTCTTTCGATCGTTATGTTTATATTTTCATTCATGTACTTGCTAATTATTTGAGTAGTCCTTTGCAGGGTGTTAAATGATGAGGAATTGGGTATAAATAAAAATATTTCCAAATGGGGAACATGGTATTTTATTATTTTGTTGCAGATTTTTTTTTTTTATGTTTGTATTGTTGTTATTTACTTATTTATTATTTTTTAAGCATTTTGTAAAAAACATATAAGATCTTAATACGAAGTTCCTGCCTTTTAAAATGTAAGTTGATACTTCGGAGAAATTTCTAAATATATGTAATCGGTTGATAGATATTTTATTCAAAGGTATCGTAAATGTATCTCTGATAATTGAAATTATTTATTTTGTATTTTTTTAAATTATGGATTGAATTGAAAATATTAACTGCAACAGACATACCAGTTATGTTGTATTTATATGGTTTTTAAACTACTAACTTGATGAGAAGTTAGTAGTTTAAAAACCCGATTTATGGCCTATTGGTGAAGTACAAAAGGGCTCAGATCAGTGACGTAACTATACCATCTGATGCCCACGGCAAATTTTTAGAATGGGGGCCCTCAATGCCAAGTATCATCGTTATCCTTTCTTTTTAAGAAATTACTACCTAAAATAAGTATTATTTTTGGAAATTTCATAGCATCAACCAAAAATAATACTTATTTTAGGTTGATGTTATGAAATTTTAATTTAAAAGGGGTTTTGAAGTAAAATCACCGGTAATTTGTTTAGTAAAATCTTATTTATTAAAATTTTTGGGGGCTTCCTAATCAGTAAAATTGAAGTTTTGGTGGTGAAGTTTGGTGGATAGAATAGTCAACTTGTGTAATCTGTCTTGTCCAATACAATTTCTTAAAGTTTTCATCAATATCCCATATAATCAGGGCCGGATTTTCCTATAAGCCAACTGGGCTTCAACCTAGGGTCTCAAGTTCAAGATGTTCCTACATTCAAATTGTTAGCAAAATTACAGTTACAGTATTCTAAAAACAGTAAACACTAAAACACTCAATAGAAAATAAGGAGAAATTCTACACATATGACAAACATAAAAATTTATTGGTTAACATCAACGCATTCGGCTCATTGATGAAATTTAGTATGATATACAATTTGATATTTTCTTTTTTGTGATCTGGATTTTGTTTGAATAAAGTTCCATTTTTGGTTTAGTTTAAAACTTAAAATTCATGATAATTCATACTTAAACTTTAAATGCGAATTATTATGACATAAATTTATTTGAATTGATTTTTGCTTTAATCTTCCCTTTATTGAATATATTTAATTTAATTTGATAGAAAATATAATTTTTATTACATATTTTATTTTCGTTGGTAAAGATTTTTATTATTTGAATTTTGTTTCTTTGTAAATGTTGTGGGTTATGTTTGATTAGTTATTGTTACAAGTACTATATAGGGGGCTGAGAATAAATTTCCAAATAAGTGTTCTCGACTTTTTTTTTTTTATTTTTTTCCGTGGCCACATTTTTTAAAAAAGATTAGTACCAGTCACAAAATGTTTCATTTAACATTGATATATATCACGGCAATATACTAAACTTTCTTTTTTTTTTTTTTTTTTTTCTGCTGTAAACATTTTTAATTTGGTAACCCGCAAAAGCGAATCTAGTATAATCATAATTTAAAATTCATTAACTCAAACACCAGAACCGTAAGCAAAAACGTGTTTTGGTGGGAGTTTTCCAGAATGTATCCCATACCATACGCAAATAGAGACAATTACCATTATAAGTGCTACCCGAAGACAATGCCATCCACTCATCATCTGTCAGTCGGCTCTTCATGGCATTCATTAAGTGGAACATAAAACCACTCATGTTCAACAACAACAACAACAAAAAAAAAAGCTCATCGTCAGAATTAAATGTTTAAAAATATTTTATTAGGTTGCCGGTGAATTACTATTAGAAGAATTTTTGGCAAAATCGCAGAATTAGGGCCGCTGGGATTTGGCATCAAAAATTATTTTGGCCAAAGTGCGCCAAGAAAAGGATTGCGATTGTGTGAAGTGAATTGCTTAAAGTACTAGAAATTCTGTTTATCACATTTGGCTACTTATCGCTCAGTTAGCGCCACAAAAACTAGCCAAATCTCAACCTGTCCTATTTTGAGATTTGGTAAAATTTCTTTCTTGAATATTTTTACTAGTTTATAATTTTTTTATATTTGTTTTTCCTCCTTTAATATTCCGCGAACTGTCAATCAGTGAGTAAAACAGAATAGAAGAGGGAGATGGGTATGCCTATATAGAAGAGTTTCAAGGATAACTCTGTCACATTTCAATGCTATGTGATAGGAAAAAAATGGAAAATTCCCTCTAAGCAGTCATATTATCGATATTGAGATACTTAACACGCTACTCATTGATATACTCACACACTGATCGTGATTTCTGAAGGCTATGACTCAAGCCATCCTTGGTTTCGAACCTTCACTTTCATGCATAATAACTGATCGTAATGAAAATCCATGCTAATTTATAACATTAGAGACATTATTTTTTTTTTTTAGGACGGAAAGGAAAAAAAAAGCCAAAATGATGTTTATATGCACACTATAATATTCGTTAAAAATATACTATTTGAGTTGAAAAATTCATTAAGTAGTTAAGATTTCCCAACCAAAAATAATCTGACATTGTGCCTCTAAAGACTTACTAAGTCTAGCGTGATTATTTTTACCTCACAGTTTTGCAATCAATCTTTTAAGTTGGCTTTGAAACTTCCTTGTAAATATACTGGAGGGGGAAATGAATACTTGTGTTACAAGATCTTGCGAAAACGCGCTATTCTTTGCAGTCAAACAAGCTCAGCAGTTACCAAACCTAGCTCTATTAAAGACTTAAAACTACTGGGGTTATTATTTTTTTCGAGGATTAATTATAGTCATTATGTTGCGATGAACATACTTCCTAACTTTAAAAGTCTGAACATAATAAGTCATCACGACTCTGTTGCATTATTTATTATTAGACGTGACGAATTAAAGTAAAATACCTCACGGATAATTGCAAAACTTAACTTTATTGAAAATAAATGGTTAAATTTATTAAAGAAAATGTCATGGCGATTTAGCTGTTAATGTATATATGTGTGTTTAAACAACAGCAAAAATGAAAAGGGTTTAACATTTTTTTTTTCTAAATTTCCCCCAATTTACCGTGCATACACTACTTAATTTTACCGTGCATATAAAGCCTTTTGACTTTAATAAAAGGGAGGTGGTGATTTGCATTTTGATTTTTTCAATAAGAAAAATAAATACTGAAATATAATACAAATATTTTATTCAATATTTTTTTTACTATAGTGAATACTAATAAATATAATTCAACATTGACCGAAAAATTGAATGATATAATTCATTTTATTAAGAAAAAGATGTAATAATGATTTTCAAATGAAAAAAAAAAAAATTAACTGAAATCTTTTAAAAAAAAAAATTGCAATCTGATGAGCCTATATATAAGTTACCCATAAAATTTAGAATTTAATGTAAGAACAAAATGCGTAACAGTAATCTTAAAAAAAAAAAATAATAATAATAATAATAAAAAACAGAATTCCAAATGATTTTCTTTTCTTCAAAAATATCATTTTCACATCGAAATAACATTGCCTTTGCTTTTCTTTTTTAAAGTACTTTTACACTAATTTTTCTTCTGAATTTATTATTTTACCAAATTATTTAATAGTTACTTAATTATATTGTAAAAATGTCCAATATTAAAAGCAGTCAAGGACATGAAAAAACCCCCGCTTCCCCATATATATTTTATAGGCAAAAAGGTTGTATGTTATTTTAATTTCGTTGCATTAGCATGTGTGGGCTAAAGATTTTTGACCTTAAGAAAGAAATGAATATTGTCGCTCTACGGTCATTTTTTTTTTTTTTGCACACTTTGAGCTAATTGGACCGGGACCTACTGTTTGATGTGGATTCCGAACCACTCGCAAACATTCCGCCAGGATACGACAGGATACTAGAAAAGAGCTAGAACAATTTTCCACAAGCCTCTCATTTATTTTCTTTTTTGTCTTGCAATTCTGTTCTAATATTTACTAATTCATTTTTTATTCCTGGACAATGCCAATGTTTTCAATCTTGAAAATTTGCCATCACAGTAGATGTAACCTGTGAGGTCTAGTGCATTTCAATAACGTATGGGCATCACTTAATCTAATTTGACTTTTTCACAAACCAGATACGAATGACCTACTAATGCCACCAAACAATTTTCCCTTTTATCAAACAACTACCCGACTTGTTCCCCCATTTCTCCAAATCAAATCGATTTAACAAAAGCTAGTTATTCAGTTTCATTTGTCCAAAGTTTTATTTGACTTGAGAACTTACGAGAGCGCTGTTTGCCCATTTGATACTCCAGAACTCTTGGAAGCCATGTGGGCAAATAACCGAAAGGAAAGGTCAAGTGGCTCTAAGTGGCTCAGCACTCTAAGAAGGCTCCGAAAACCCAGGCTAGTGAAAAGATAAAAAAAAAAAAGATATCTGAAATGTTGCTGGGAAGTATGTGGAAAAGTTTCAGCTGTTTCCATTTTAGGGATGAAGCGATCAAATAAAAAAAATTGCGGACGACAAAGTAATGATGAAATTTGAGTAGGAAGCACGAGATATCATCTTAAAGTCAATGAAATACTTATCTCTGAAATTTCACGTGTAATATGTATACTTGATGATGTATTTATTTGCTATGAAGATTGCTACTTTTTGTTGTTGTTATTCCTTACGTACAACACAGACTCCTTTTCGTATATTTTTATTTCAAAATTTTAAAACTCGGAATATTATAGAGATATTGAAAAAAATTAAAGAACTTGATTTCAATAAAAGCAGCAATTAAAAGTACAATTTATAATCTGCTTGTTGTATATAAAAAAATTCTTATTTTTTTAAATGTAAAATCTGTTGCGTTTTCATCAAATTTTCTTTAAAATTCGGAAGTGAATAATTTTATTTACTTATAAAAATCAAACAATTTTGTAAAAATTTCATTAATTTAATTTAAATATATGCGTTTCAGATGAAAGAGCAAAAATCTAAACGATAAAACTGCAAAATGTTTTGAAACGATGAAATCGCTATTCATATTTCTTATTGACATATTAAACATAAATTTCTTATGAAAAAACAAACATTTATTTCACTTTTGGGACACGTGTAATTACAAAACCTATCTAAATTATTCAGTGAATAATTTTTAATCCCACATTTATTTTAAGTAGTTTTTATTTATTCATAGATTCGAGAACTATTGGCAAAAATGTGCAATGATTAACTGAACTTCCATAAAAGGACACTCACACTCTCTCACACACACAAAAAGGAACTTCGCAAAATATGTTTAAATATATCGAACTGACTTTTATCAGTTTTTGTAATTTCGTAAAATGTGTTTCTTCTGCCAAATTATGATTTGTGGTATTTTTTATTATTTTTTTTATTGGATTTCTATTTCTATGCTTTCTATGCTTTAACTAACTAACTAACGAACGAACTACTGCACTACAAAGCCGTATTGTTAGGGAGGTCATGTTGAACCATGGCCTCCCTAACAATGGCTGCTATATCGTCTGTCTCGAGGTTTGACTTTCCAATTTGTGACCTTTTTGTTCTTCAGGTCCTTTTCCACTTCTTCGATCCATCTCTTTTTTGGCCATCCTTTTTTTTATCTGGCAATAGCACTTTCTCTTGAAAGTTTCTTCCATTCTCTTTGTGTCCTAGCCAGTGAATTCTCTTTGACTTTGTATAATTTATGATATTCTTTTCTATTTCTATGCTTTACTTACACCTGTAAGCCTTGTGTTATACATATGTTTATTTTGCGCAAGAAATTACCAAATATATAGCGTGAGCACAGCGTTTTTGCCCTGTTCATAAAAATTTATTATAAAATAAGGTTGGAATGTAATAGTATAATTTTGGTATCATTACATAGTTCACTTTTAACAGCATGTGTGTGCAATTGATTTGGATAGAATTGATGTCGTAAATGATTACTTAAATTGCATTTTTTTCTTATGAATCAACCTTTCGTGTTTGCGGAAAGTTAAATAAATAAAAGGGATCGAGGAATTTGCATGTTTCTGCACAGGTAGTGAGACAGAGCTTTAAAGTTAATGTTTGGTGCTGCCTCGTGCCTACCAAGGTTATTGGTCGTTCTTCCTCATGAAATAAAAATATCACCGCTAACATTAATTTAGACTTATTAGAGCTATTCGCTGCATTTCAGTTACAAGATTTTCAATCATGGATTATTTATCACCAAAATGGAGCACCTGATTCTTAGATCCTGATTTTTCAGACGAGAAATGTCCGCGCCGGTGGATTGAAAGAGAGATGGACCAACACCATGGATTCCAAATATTAGTTTTTTCTTCTGTGGTTGTATTAACTACTTTGCCTCACCAGTTGCTGACGTCAAAGAACTGAAAACTAGGATAAAAGATGCTTTGTGTATTGTTACAGACCACATGCTAAAAGAACACTTGGCGAGAACTGCTTTGACGTCCTCCAAGCTACCAAGGTGGCAGACATTGAAACTTAATACAGTACGTGTTCTTATTAAAAACTTTATAGCAGCACTTACAACAGCGGTAGTCAACCTGGCCCTTACTGCACACTAGTGGGCATTCCAGCTTTCACTGTACGCAGTAGAAGTTTTGTCCAGTACTGAAGCACTTTTCTTTTTTTTTTTATATTTAATAAACATTTCATCTATATTTAACACTGCGAAATCTTACTTTACAAAAAATATTACTTTGAATATTATTGTTGCATGCGCTACTGATGGAGCACCATCAACGGTAAATCGCTATTGTGGATTTGCTGCTTATTTGAAGGAAGAAATATCAAATGTTTTATGTATTCATGGAATGGTGTACAGACAACGTCTTGTAGGAAAACATCTAAGTCTCCATGTATCATTAACTATAATAATTTGATCCGTAAGCAAGATCAAATCTGATGAAAAAAAAAAGATAGAATGAATATAGAATGTTTCGACAGCTTTCCAGAACAATTCCGAAGATTTTATTACTTTAATTTTTTGCACACAGAAATTTGGTGAGTGTCAAAGGATACATCTTTGGGTGGTTTGTGTCTATAGTTAAAAAAAATGATGCCCTTTATTTGGCAGGTATTTTGAAGAGATTTAATGATATCGATTTGCAACTTCAAGGAAGTAATAAAGCTCTTATAGGATGCCAAAGTGTTGTGTCATTCTTTATTGACAAACTTGAACAACTTCGTTATAATATATCGAAGAGAGATTTTCATCCTGAACTATCATCTATAAAAGACGAAGTAACTCCAGAAGATATTGACAGATTCACTAACCATCTCAACGAACTTAAATTGGTTATGGAAAAGCGATTTGAAGATATTTTGAAGCTGAAGACTGGTGAAAAATTCTTTTACAGCAAATATTGAAGAGGCTGATACAACTTGCCAAGAAGAACTGTTAGAAATTAAATGTGATGAAGAAAGTAAACAATAATGATAACAATGAATTCGATGATGGTGAATATAAAACCTATGTGGGGAAAACAGTTATATCAAATATGTGAAAATTTAAATATTAGTTTAATTTAATTTAAATTAATTAAAATCAGTTCTATTGATGCCTTTCCCTACATCCCATCTTGTTGAATCAAGCTTTAGTATTGTTAATAATATTTTAATGGGAGAAAGATATCACCTGAATATTTCCGAAATAGGAGATTTTCGTTTGTTCCTTAGGAAATTTGAGCGAGATAAATCAGTATTTAGTTTCGCAGCATCAGCCTCAGAGGATCTCATCAATAATTCATATAATTAAATGTAATTCCGTCAGACGTCATGATTCTATGTAAAATAGATTTAATTATAGTAAGTAGTTTTATAAAGATTTATTCTGCAAAACTTAGCGAAAATTTGACATAAAGTATTTGGTAAGTAATTATTATTAAAAACTTACTGTAACTCTGCTTTATAAATTTTATAAAGCAAAGTTATTTCCCTACTTTATAAACCACGATTACTATGGAATCAGTGGGCGGTTAGAAAAATTTTACTGCTAACAGAGATATACAAAAAGTGGTAGGCATAAAAGGTTGACTACCCATGACTTATAATTATCCAAACAAACATGTCTAATTATAATTGTTTTTTTGTTCAATAAATTTTTATAATCAAAGTAAGATTTAAAGCTCGCCCTGTATACATATATTTGCATCTGGAATACTACTTTTATTTTATAAATGTAGCAAGCCATTCAACAACAATAAGTTACATTCATGAAGTTTGTATGATTTTTTTTCTGTTTGATAAATAAATTGTTCATGACAGAAAGTGATGCATAATAGATGCCCTGATTATAAACAATTCAGAAAAGAATTATTTACTTGTCATGATACTTATAACACAGTAATATTAGCCCATTATTTGTGTAATCATTAATATTTCAGTTCTACTTCATCGACTATTTCATTTTCCTACATAATTTTAAAATGCTTCTACATTTCAAATGCTTTCATATCAAGTATATGATACTATTCTCTGATTTAGCGGCATAAAAAAAAAAATTATCAGATCATTTTTGCCGCTATTTTTAGTTAATATCATTTCAAACAGCAGCATGATTAAGAATTATATATATATATATATATTGGGTTGGTAAGAAAGTAATTTCATGGTTGGACATGTAAGCACATGGTAAAACCGGACGTACATGATAACGTACTTTCTTGCCAACCTAATATATATATATATCAGTGTTGAAGTGTGTTGGAATTTTCTTCGAGATTTTCATAATGAAAGTAATCACTTTATATTTTATCACTGTATGTTTTCCGATGACTTTTTCAATTTTCTATCAAATGTTTTAGAGGAGGCAGTAGTACTTATCTTCACAAAATTCTAGGATAACATCGTTGATGCACCAGTGGTATGGTTTATCAGTACAGATAGCATGTGTTTTAAAATTGGAATAAGAATCATTCTGGAAGCAATCTTGTCTTGTCCGATAAACAGACGGATTAAAATATCATTATTATCGCTGAATTGAAAAAAAAAAAATGTTCAATCTCGCATTTCATCAAAATTTTGTTCTTCGCTTAAATTAAACTGAAATTAAGTTCCATCACTCATGCGCATACTTGTATACAATTTTTAAAAAATAAATTTTTATTATATTCTTTTGGATAAACAAGACCACCAGTGATGTTCTTTAGAAACTCATATTCCAATTATACCCCAGTGTCATATGTTTACAGAATAATGTCGTGTACAGAGGCATAAAAATTTACTACAAATCACCCTCAAAAAACGCTTATTACTTTCACGGAAAAATGAGATTTCTTTTTTTTTTTATATATATCAGTAGTGATTGAGTTGGATTTTTCTTCGAGATTTTCATTATGAAAGCAAATATGAAACAGTTATCACTGTATGTTTTCGAAGGGGCAGCAGTACTTCTCCACACGAAGTTCTAGGATAACAATATGGATGCTCCAGTGATATTGTTTATCATAGATACTGATAGTACATCTTTTAAATAGGAATTAGTCATTCTGCAATCAATCTCTTCTTGTACGATAAACAAATGATCTTTAAATAGGAATTAGTCATTTTTGCAATCAATCTCTTCTTGTTCGATAAACAGAAGAAGAAAAGAAAAAAAAAGAAGTTAAATGTCACATTTCATTAAAAAATTTTATTCGGCCCTTAAATTACACTGAAATTAAGCTCTATCACTCCAGCACACACTTGTATACAACTTTTTTTTTTTTTTCATGAATTTTCATTATATTCTTTCGATAAACAAGACCACCAGTGGTGTTCTTTAAAAAACTCGTATTCAATTATACCCGAGTGTCATATGTTTACAGAACCATGTCGTGTACAGAGGCATAAAAGTTCTTACGGATCACCCTAAAAACGCTTACCAGTTTCACTGAAAAGTGAGATTTTTTTGTACTTTATATCGGTAGTGATTGTGTTAGTTTTCTTCGAGATTTTATGATGACAATAAATATGGAACAGTTATCACTGCATGTTCTTCGAAAAGGTAGCAGTTCTACTTCCCAAAAAGTTCTAGGATAACAATATGGATGCTATTTATCATAGATACAGATAGTGTGTTTTTAAATTAAGAATGAGATTCATTCTGAAATCAATTTTCAATAAAAAAAAATACAGATTAAAATATTATCACTGAATTGAAAAAAAGAAAAAAAAAAAGTTAAATCCCACATTTCATCAAAAGATTTTATTTGCCTCTTAAATTATACTGAAATTAAGCTGTATCACTCATGCACACACTTGTATACAATTTTTTTTTTTTTTCATGTAGTTCATTATATTCTTTCGGATAAACAAGACCACCAGTGATGTTCTTCAGAAACTCGTATTCCAATTATACCCCAGTGTCATGTGTTTACAGAACCATGCCGTGTACAGAGGCATAAAAGTTCTTGCAGATCACCCCTAAAAACGTTTACCAATTTCACTGAAAGATGAGATTTTTTACTTCATATATATAATATATAGGTAGTGATTGTATTAGTTTTCTTCGACATTATAATGAAAATAAATATGGAACAGTTATCACTACATGTTCAAGGAAGCAGCAGTATTTATCCGATAAAGTTCTGTGACAACAACGTTGATGCACCAGTAGTATTAGTTATCAATACAGATAGCATGTCTTTTTAAAATAGGAATGAGAATCATTCTACAATGAATCTTCTCTTGTTCGATAAACAGATAGATTAAAATATTATTATCATCACTGAATTGAAAAAAAAAAAAAAGTTAAATCCCACATTTCATCAAAAGATTCTGTTCTTTTAAATTAAACTGAAATTAAACTCTATCCCTCATGTGCATACTTGTACACAACTTTTTATTTTCATTATATTCTTTCGGATAAACAAGACCACCGGTGATGTTCTTTAGAAAATCGTATTCCAATTATACCCGAGTGTCATATGTTTACAGAACCATGTCGTGTACAGAGGCATAAAAAGCTCTTACAGATCATAACTAAAAACACCTTACCAGTTTCACGGAAAAATAAGATTTCTTTTTTTACTTCATATATGCATGTGTGTGTAAGCTTTTCGACAGCATCTACTGCAGAGTGTCTGGCTAATGCGTCCAATGAAAGAGCCCTTCCATTACGCTTTATTTTTAAAGTGGCATGTCTGACGTGGTCATCCGACACGCTTCTGCTGAGCCACGCAGGAAGCCAGCAAGGCAAGCAGATGGTTTGAGACGACCAGCTTTTGTTTTGCCCACTCACGTCAAGCGTAAATCGTTTTCCTTCATGGAACGATGGATTTAAAGGGAGAAAAAAGAACATGTATTCAGCGACAACCTTGTCCTGAAAATTCAATACCACCTCCATTCCTACCCCCTAGTCCATTTCACAGGTTTGTGTTTAGCTCTTTCTCTTTTTTTTTTTTTCTTTCTCTTTATCAACTCTTCGGTCCATTGGTGGTAGTTATCGAAGCGTGTGAAGCGAACGCTTGGGAAGCCAAGCGCGAAAAAAAATGGACAGCAAGTCAACCTCGGGTTATCAGCAGACAGGAATCTTTTTCCTAAACACTGCCGAGCTTGGCAACGGCGGTGTTTTTATGTGTTATTTTCTTTTCCAGCGTTTCTAATCGTTTGTTTAAGAACTTTAAAAATAAAAGAATAAAAAAAACACAGCGATGAAAGTTATTTATAAGGAAAGAGAGTGTTTAAAATATAGGTTACGTGAGCCAGTGCTAAAAATTAAACTCAATTTTCTACAGTTTAGTGAACAGAAGAATGAATTATCTTTCTATTTTTTTTTTTTTTTTTTTGTTCTTGAAACATGTTATCTATAATTCATTTAGAACACCAAGAGAACATGAGACTGAGTTAATAGAATTGTGAAAAACAATAATGAGGTAATTCTATTGTGGTCTGTGCGTGCTAAATAAACGATACTACGTTAAAAATACCACAAATAAAATCAACTAACTCCCCGGCACTACTACACTACACCACTATGCCTAAAGCTGAGTTGCCCATTTATAGTTTGGGATTAATGTGGGTGAGAAGTCTGGTTGGGCTCTGTGAAGCTCTACGGTCATATGACGGCTACGGCTTTAAGAGGATTCGAACCACTACAAACATCCATGGCGCCACCGGGACTCGAATGCTGTGGTACCGAGCGCCAGAGTTCTAGCCACTCGGCCTTCACGCCCAGCTCCCCGGCACTACAGTCCATGGTGCACCATGCCCGTCTGCCTTTTTCCTAAACACTGCCGTGCTTGGCAACAGTGGTGTTTTATGTGTTTTCTTTTTCCAGCGTTCTAATCGTTTGTTTAAGAACTTAAAAATAAAAGAATAAAAAACACAGGGATGAAAGTTATTTATAAGGAAAGAGAGTGTTTAAAATATAAGTTACGTGAGCCTCAATTTTCCACAGTTTAGTGAACAGGAGAATGAATTGTCTTTAACTTTCAGAAATTTTTTTCTGTTCTTTGAACATGTTTATTGATAATTCACTTCGAACAACAAGAGAACATGAGACTGAGTTATACGGAATTGCGAAAAACAATAATGGGGTAATTCTATTGTGGTCTGTATATGTTAAATAAATAATACTACACCACAAATACCATATATAAAATCAACTAACACCCCCGCACTACTACACCACATCACTTTGCCTAGAGCTGAGTTGTCCCTTTACAGTTTGGGAATGATGTGAGTAAGAAGTCTGATTGGGCTCTGTGAAGCTCTACGGTCATATGAGACCAGGATCTACGGCTTAAAGAGGATTCCGTACCACTACAAACATCCATGGCCCCACCGGGACTCGAATTCCGTGGTACTGAGCGCCAGAGCTCTAGCCACTCGGCCTTCACGCCCAGCTCCCGGCACTACAGCCCATGGTGAACCATGCCCGTCTGCCTTTTCCTAAACACTGCCGAACTTGGCAACGGCGGTGTTATTTTCTTTTCCAGCGTTCTAAACGTTTGTTTAAGTTAAAAATAAAGAATAAAAACACAGCGATGAAAGTTATTTATAAGGAAAGAGAGTGTTTAAAATATAAGTTACGTGAGCCACAATTTACTCAATTTTCCACAGTTTAGTGAACAGGAGAATGAATTGTCTTTTATTTTCTACAGAAAAACTTTCTTTCTGTTCTTTGAACATGTTATCGACAATTCATTTCGAACAACAAGAGAACATGCGACAGAGTTATACGGAATTGCGAAAAACAATAATGAGGTAATTCTATTGTGGTCTGTGTGTGTGCCACATAAATGTCGTTACAATGATTTCCAAAGTTGTCATTTATGCCATTTGAGTAAATAACTTGGCAACCTTTTTGTTTCCTTTCTTTTCTGGTCCGCGGTAATTTCGCATTAATGCAATAAGCCTTGTGCTTTTTCTTTCTCTGTAAAACAAATAGCTGGTCTGAATATCTACAAACTCGTATTTGCTGAGCACTTTGGCTTGTTTCGTTACTTGTGATCAATCATGAACAGAGAGAAAAAAAATGGCACCTGGATAAACGAACAAGGAAAACGGATCGATAAAAGGGTAGCAATATTTTCGTTGCCAAATTAAAGAGCTATGAATGAACATCAATTTTGTATAGGGAAACCAAAAAAAAAAAAAAAAAAAAAAATCTAGTCACTGTACATGATTGCATTGTTAAAATTACACGGGCACTTTATCGTCCTACACCATTAGCTGCAAAAATTAGAATAAAAATAAACATTGTTAAGTTTCTAATTGAAGTTATCAATCATTATTGTGACATATAATGTTTTTATTGCAGACCCTTCAATTATATTTTTATACAATCACTTATTTTTTTAAATGCATTTTAAGTTTTTAATTGTGTTTACATAACCCAGACATCACTTTATCCAGGAAAAAAATAAGAAAAAAAAAAAAAATTTTTAGATGATCTCTTTGAATATTATGTTTTAAAATAGATTTAAAAAAACTAGTTATAATTTTATCACCACTAAAAAGAGTGCTTTTTTTTCAGTTCAGCAACTGTCCCATTTATCATGATCGTTTTTCGTTCAAAAAAAAAAGTAATCAAGTGCATTAAACTCTATTATTTACTTGTACACGATGTTCTTGTTGAACGATAAAATGTCTCAAAGATTCAGTTACAGAAAATGGTAAACATTAAAATTGTTGTATAGAAGTTGCTTTTATCTAATCCGACAACAAACAACAAAATGAATTATTAAGTATTAAAAAAAAAAAAATCTTGTTTTCTAGCTAATATATGCAGCATAAATGAAATGCAGTTTTGTCTATTTAAAATATGATAAATTCTATAGAAATGTATTTATATTACATTTGAAACAGCTTCTATATTTGTTTTGATCTTGAAGTTCAATAGATAATTAAATATTTATATACCTTCCAAAGTCATTTCAAAGATAATCTTATATAGATAGATAAAATCTTCATTGGCGCAACAGCCCCATAGTGGTCCAAGTCTGTCTACTGGCAGATTTCAGGGACAGGAGATGTTTTCTTTTTACGGAGTAGGGTTGTCAGCAATACACCCAATGCTCTACAGTCATATTAGACCGAGAACTACGGTTTGAAGTGGACTCCGAACCACTACAAGCATCCGGGACTCGAATCCGAAACCTGTGGTAGCGAGCTCTAGTCAATCGGTCATTATGACCCACTATTAATTTTACTAAATTCTAATTAAATTAATGTAATGTTAATGCATATTAAATTCTTTTAAATGTGCATTAAATTCTTTTATTATATTATATTAAATTATTATATATATATATATATATATATAAAAGAAAAGAAATAAGTAATATAAAAAAAACAAAATTATAGTCAGTGCCTACTTTTTTTCACTATAATGCAGAAAGTTCTTTATAAATAATTTTCATTCATTTTTTTAAGTTTATCTGGCGCCCTCTATTGGTAGATACATAAAACTTAAATCTAAAAAAAAAAAAAAAAAAAACTAGAATTAATTAATTAAATTTAATTACTGAATTAATATTTGAAAAAAACTGTATTAACATCAAGTGTCATCCACTACAAGTTCAAAAGAAAGGTATTTGAACTTAAATGTATGAATAAAAAGTATTTTATTAACGATTGAAAATTTGAGCAAGATATATATAAGGAGAGTGTGAACTAATAGAAGGAATTGAAGGAAAAATATGTTTATATAGTTATATATATTACCATTGAAACATTTTATTATCCAAAAATGAGAGATTTTTATTTATACAGAATATTTTCTTTGTGCCAACTATTAAATTAAAATGAAAAAAGCATTGATCTTATATATGTTATTTTTCCGGAATTTATATCAATTCTTGGCTTTTTAAAAAAAAAAACGAGAAAAAAAGCATTCATAAATACAAGTAAGAATCATTTTCTGCTAATTTATCAAATAAATAAATGATGGTTTGTGTTTAAGAAAAAAACAATTTTAAAAAAAAAAAATTATAATCCATCTAATTCATTGGCGTTAGAAATTCAATTGTTGATTTTTCTTCCAAAGGGGAAAAAAAGTAGAAAAACGTACATATTAAAAGTTTTCAAGTTGTAGTTTAATGGACTGAGAAATGCCTTATTATTTAAGGTAATGAAGCATATCATCTTTGCGTGTTTTTATAGATGTGAAATAGGCGTACTTCTAGTGAAAAATTGGTTTTAGATAAAATATTTTTTCAACAAACAAACTATTATAATTTAAGAACAAAAATCTCATTGTTCCATAAAATAATCGGAAATCGTCAGTAATATTTAATCAAATTCCGATTTTATTTTGCATCATTTTATAAAGCGTAATCTTCATTATTAAAAAATTACTTGTTATTGTTGAAACTAATTTTTTCCCTACAAGGCTTTTACTCTAATTGAACCCTAAACATGATAATGATGTGTTAAATGATGATAATTATGATTATTTAATCACCATTTAACACATTTGACACGGTGATGATTATTTTATAGAAGGATATAGGGCTATGGTTCCACAAGTATATTTATCGTATCGTCCCTTTTCAGGAAAAAAATAAATTACCCGGTATCCCTTTAAAAATCTGAAAAATGAAGTGAAAAAACAGAAAAATATACAAATTAACACAATTTTGAATGCCACTTTATATAATCTTAATCTTTATATAATCTTTTATATAATATCGCGGCATTAAAAATTGTGTTAATTTGTATATTTTTCTGTTTTTTCAGTACATTTCAGAATGACAAGAAAATCTTACGAAAATCGAGGATGATAAAAATCTCTTGTCAATCAAAAGAGAATTGACAAGAGATTTATTGATTACTAACATCAAAAGAGAATTAATAAAGAATGAACTAGTTATCCATCATTTTGCATAACAAAAGCCACAACAGTATTCGCTACACGTACATCATCACGTGCAACATAGATACTCAATCGATTTGTATAACAAAACCATAATAACATTCGCTATACAAAATATAAGTGCTTCACATCCAGATCCCTTAAAGAAAAGGAAGAAAGAAATTGTTCAATATTCGAATTGTTCAAAATTGTTGCGTATAAGCTTTAGCAACGAAACTGAAAATCACTAGACAAGTGCAAATATCAAGACACTAAACGTCTAGAAGTGCATTGGCAGATAAAGTAAATCAAATATTTATACCAAATATAATTTAACAAAGTGTGAAAAAATTTGTCTAGGATATCAATAAAACCAAAAAGAAATAGCAAATCGAGATGAGTAAAAGTTACTTATAAGAACCCAAAAAGAAATTAATTATAACATCCTGAGAATAGCTTTATAATAAGGAATATTATACCCTCAGAATATTATAAACGTTATTTCTATTCGCAAGATGACTGGAACCAAATCAAAAACACATTCGTCACAGATGTAAGTATTATATATATTATGTAGCAAACTTCGGATGTATTGCTACATAAAGCAGCAATATATGTAATTCTTACATGTTAGAACATTGTAATTAAAGATGTTGTAAGTAAGACACCTCGAGACTCTCCTTATAATACAAATGTTACTTTGATTTTAATAAATTTATTAAAATCAAAGTAACATTTGTATTATTTACAGATAAAATATAATTCAAGACAATAATAAAATAAAAATTAACAACATTAAAAATCATTCCAATGAGAGAAATGAACCTGATTCATCGATAAACTAATCTTCTGTTTTTATTTTTATGAGCATCATTCTTAAGTTGCCACGATTTGCAATTTGCAGGTGCGCACTAAACCTGCATTCCTAAATATGATGAAGTAAATGCATTTATTCATCTCTTATTATTCGTCTCTGCATTTATATGCCTTCACCACGCCTTATTTTTAATAACCGTTCCCCAAATGCACCCAAGGCCACCTATATTCCACTTTGATGGTATCGCAGTCCCCTACAGAAGGTATCCCTTACTTTGGGGAGTCAGTGGTGTAGAGGAAATGATTCTACTAGAAAAAAAAAAATCTTTAAAGTCATTGTTCCTCATTTTTTATTCCTCTAATTTTTAAAATGGCTACAGCGTACGCCGTCAACAATGTCAAACCCACTCACTTATAATCTAGCTAATACATGCAGAAAACTACTGTTAAAAATTAAATGTAACAACATGAAAAAATTGCCTTAATTTTAAGTATGCTTGAAGAACATAATGGAATAGTTCCCATTCAATTAAAAGCATCTTTAGATTATCTAAAAACTTATTCACATGGGTGTGTCTATTACAAATTCAATATGAACTTCAGACATCTGACATTTTTATTGACAGAGCATTAGAGTGATATTGCATAAACATTCATATGGAATAGACAAATTGTATGTAATTATATAAATTTGTTTATGGATAATAAACTGTGACTTTTGATTAGTCAATAAACATCACCATTAGAGCAGAGAATAGAATGCTTTATCAAATTTGTAGTTTGATCAATTAATTACGAACACATCTACCTTATCTGCCTTAAATGGTTTCAATAAGGTAGATAAATAAAAAAAATACCACCTTCGCCAACGAAAACTCAACCAACCCATTAGTCGTTATCTCTCAAAACCAACCAGAATCGCATAAGAACTCCAAGGAGATATAATGATATGTTTGACTACTACAACAAGTGCTAGTTCCAATAAAAATATCAACTGAATTAAACATAACAAATTACAATCTTGATGTAATAGCTCAAGATCAAGCAAAATAATAAGAATAAAAAAAAAAAAAAAGGACAGATACCATTAAACACACGTTTAGTAGCCGAGACGCTACTGAAGTCAAGTTCAATTTTATGAGAAGTCTCACCACCATCAGACCTTTTATTTTGTTTGTTTCCATTCTTCTTTGTAATTCGATTCCAGATGAGTTTATCATCCCGGTAAGTGCGTGCAGAGATCAAAGAGGCCGCCGGTTGTCAACGTGCTCATTTTCGTGTGCAATTGAGCGTTGCCTTCTATTCATCATTGGGGAAAGCTGGCAATGAGGCAGCGTGTCTGGTTAGTTGCAAATTGCTGTTTGTTTGTGTATCATGGTGGCTTCCAAAACAAGAAACTTAAAGGAATAAATGTCGCTATATATTTTTTTGTATGTATTTAATTTTATAAATTACCTTTCCCTGAAATGGTGCAAAAAAATACATTAAGTTTAGGGACAATAGAATATCTTTTTCTGGTTGGTTTTTTGTTGTTGATATTAAAAAGGGTTTTTTTGTTATTCAGATCTTCTAAAAAAAGAAAATTTTATGTTTTGGTTTAAAGGAAATTATTTATTGTGATTTCATGAAATTTGAATCATTATTACATTATGTTTTTGAAATCCCTCTGTTACGTCGAAACCCCCTGCATAGGCATCCCCCTGCAGGCATCCCCTGCAACGCCCTATGTCCAGAAAAACATCCTGTCTGTGGGGGTGTCTGGCAGGGGGTGAGATGACGGGAGAAAGAGTGTAAGGAGTTGAAACTCAGCGACCAAAGAGAAAGGTTGTGTGGCAGTGCATCTTCGAGCTTGATGGCTGCATAAACTAAAGGAGTTGAACTTCTGCAGCCAAAGAGAAAGGTTGTGTGGCAGTCTATCTTCGAGCTTGATGGCTGCATAAACTAAAGGAGTTGAAACTCAGTGACCAAAGAGAAAGGTCGTGTGGCAGTGCATCTTCGAGCTTGATGGCTGCCTAAATAAAGGAGATTAATTTAATACATTAATTTATTTAATGGTTGATTTTTTAATGGTCCATTCATTTCTTCGTGTCTGTGTCGAAGATTATTTGAGTTTATTTTTGTGACCGAGCTATCGAACACCCTCCATTTTTAATTTTGTAATCTCCAAATTTGTCAGCTACTTTTGTAAGAACAAATACAAGTTGCTGTTTGTTTGTATATCATGATGGGTTCCAAAACAAGAAACTTAAGGAATAAATGTCGCTAAATATATATATATATATATTGTATGTATTTAGTTTTATAAATTACCTTTCCCTGAAATGGTGCAAAATAAAATGCTAAGTATAGGGACAGTAGGATATCTTTATCTGGTTGGTTTTTGTTGTTGATATAAAAAATTGGTCTTTGTTTCAATTCTTCTAAAAAAAAGGATGTTTTATTTTTTTGGTTTAAAGGAAATTATTTTTTGTAATTTCATGAAATTTAAATCGTCATTGCATTATTTTTTGAAATTCAGTTCATTTTTTAATTTTACATTCACCAAATTTGTCAGCAAATTTTGTAAAAATAAATACAAAATAAAATGTGCAGTCCTTTTTCTATAAAAAAAAAAAAAAAAAAAAAAATTGAGGCATATCTTATGGACATTAATCTTATTCTTTCGTATTACTAATAATTAAAGAATAGTAAAGTTTAAGAAAGAAGAAAAAAAGTTTAATTTTATATTTTTTTTATTTAAAATACACATCTATTTGTTTCAATATAAAATAAAATTGATCGTTAAAAAGATGCGTAATCTTTAGATTGGTAAATGTTAATTAACTCCCAGTATGTATTTTATAATCAGTTAAAAAGTAAAAATGTAAAAATAGCGTTTAAAAAAACGTTTTATTTTTTTTTTTACATAATGTATTCCATATATAAAGAATTTGAAATATTTTTCTATCTGGAACTACAAAGATTCTAGAATTTTTTTTTTCATTTTATTTTTTAGGATTTTGAAAAATAATATTTTGATTGTCTTTTAAAGAACTAAATATTATTTATGCATAAAGAAAACATTTATTTGTATAGAAATCAAATAGTTATCACAATTATATACTCACATTATTTGTTGTAATCATTCAGGAAATGAATTTCTTTAAAAATATGAATAGAATATGAATACATAAAAATACATAAAAATACCTATTATAGAATAGAATACATATTTTGGTCTTATGGCTCTGAAATATCGATTTTGGCAAGATCTGAAGAGGTATATTTGAGCGGAAGATTTTAAGGGCTATTCTTGGAGGTGTTAGGGAAAGTGATTGTTGGAGAAGACGGTACCACGCAGACATTTATAAATGCTATAAAGACCCAGATATTATAAAATTTATTAAGATTTGTAGATTAAACCTGGGCTGCTCATTTATTTAGAAGGAATGATTTAAATCCTGTAAAAAGGCTCGTTTTGGTAAAGCCACGGAGACTTCCTTTTTGTCTCTGTGGCTTTAAAAAAACGAAGTCTCTGTGGCTCTGTGATGGACGATCAAGTTACGAGGTATAGACGCAATTGAAAAGATTTTACTGTACTAAAGATTGAAGGACCATTATTACTCAGAGAATGCATGGAAATCTCTTCAAAGGAAGGCATTGGCCCACACAACTTGGCTGTAGTACTATTGATGATGACGATGATGATATATATACATAATGATGGTAATACATAATTTCTAGAATATTCATATATATATTTTAGTAAATTAGGAAAAAGTAGTAGTAATTTTAATTGTATGCAAAACTAGCAGTATCTCTAATACCACTAAGATTTTAAGTGTTTTCGAAAGCTCGTATTATTTATTAAATACCGGTAAACATTTTAAGTACTCTAAACAAAATCCTTATTCTGAAAACAAATAAAATTATGCACGGTAAAAATTGTCCTTCACCCGTTTTAAGGACTCCAAGAAAGTCTTAATAACTTGGCCGACCAAGTAAGTTCCATTAGGCGAAATAAAATTAGCATGCATAATATATTCAAATCATTTCCCTTCAGTTTTAAGGGGATTAATTATGCACGTTCTGGCGTCACGTCAGAGTTAAAAGGATCTAGTTGAGAAAAAGAAAAGTTTTCGGGAGGAAAAACT
The DNA here is from genome assembly GCA_021605095.1 of Caerostris extrusa. Taxonomy (NCBI): domain Eukaryota; kingdom Metazoa; phylum Arthropoda; class Arachnida; order Araneae; family Araneidae; genus Caerostris; species Caerostris extrusa. The sequence goes on along the minus strand of BPLR01010592.1, from coordinate 115,402 downwards.
CTAATCCTGAAGTTGAAGACCTCCCATAAAAATACAAAAAAAAGACGAGAAGGGATAAAAAAAAAAATTTAAGGAAAAATAAACTTTTTTTTTTTTATACGCCTAAGAACAAGATAGATGGAGCAACATTTCAGAATCGATCGTAGGTTTTGGGGGAAGACAGTGAATTCTACTCTTTTTTTCATCCATGTCTTTTTCCTTGATAATTTTTTTTTTTTTTTTTTTTTTTTTAATTTCAGAAGTAATGAGATAAGTTTTTGAAATGAAAATAATAGATAATTTGGTTGATTGGTAAAAGTCTATAAGATAGGCTGACTGATTAATGTGCTGCACAAAAATGCTACCTAAAAATTGTTTTATTTATTTATTATTTTTTTATACATAATTTCGTTTAAATCATTGCCATTAACCATTAGCTATTTGTGTTTAGAGACTGTATTAGTAGACTGAAACAAACTTATAAAGTGATGTTCATGAAGCATTTTAATCTTACATCATGATATACAAGATATATTTGCTGGCCGATACGCATTGAAATGCTAAAGGAAATTTATTTTGTCACTTGGATAGACATTTATTTAACAAAAATCTCAAATAAAATGAAAATAACGACAGTAGATTATTAAAAAAATCATATAAATATATGACAATAAATAGTAATAATATGCTAACAATTTAAATGAAGAATGACAGCAAAATTAAAAGTGATAATAGCTAAGAATTAACAATATAAATGAATAACGACAATAAAATAAAATTGCTAATAATGACAGCAAAATAAGTAATAATATAAATGACGATAATGACAATAAAATAAATATTAATAATATGCTAACAATGACAGCAAAATGATGATAATGACAATAAAATAAATAGTAAAATAATATACTAACAATATAAATGATAACGACAATAAAATAAATAGTAACAATATGAATGATAAAGAAATAGAATAAAAAAAACAGTTTGTTCATAAAATGCGTTCTGTTCATATTCATCGTTCCATTTAATAAAATGATAATGAATTTAATTATCATTTATAAATTACTTCTTTATCGTTTATTATCATAGATAGCCATATATAAATGCCAATTTTTTGTGCTTTTACGATATTGTTCAATAGACGTTCAAAAGTGAAGCTTTCAAAATAATAAGGGATTTTTCAAAGAATGCAGAAAAAAAAAAAAATTAAGTATTGCTTCTCCATGACTGTTTTCATTGAAATTTTAGAAATAATCTGCTTAAAGTTAAAAAAAAAAAAAAAAAAAAAACTTTCTGTTCATAAAACTGTTTGAGAAAATACTTCTGAATTTAATTATCATTAATAAATCACTTTTTATCGATTTTTATCGTAGATATATGTCAAATTTTCGTACATTTACAATATTGTTCAATAGACGTTCAAAAATTAAGCTTTCAAAATAATAATTGATTATTTTAAAGACTGTAGAAAAAAAAAAAAAAAAATTAAGCATTGCTTCTCCATGACTGTTTTCATTGAACTTTTAAAAATAATCTGCTCAAAGTTTTTTTTATTTAATTCTAAGACAGCTTGTGTAAAAATTCATTGAACGTATATTATGATTCAATGAAACAAACGTGACTATTTCAACAAAACTTAGGTAAGCTTATACGATAAAAACGTGACTAGGTAAGTGCTCAACAAATTAACTCGTAGAGCATTAAAGGAAATTCGAATTCTATAACCATGTCATGACTAAAATTTGATTAAGAAATTCAATAAAAATGTCAAAATGCGATTATTGTCAATTAAAGGATATATTAATGGCTTAAAAGATTATTTTTTCCAATGAAAAATTTTTAATTAAAAAAAAAAAAAAAACACAAATGTATTATGAAAACTACCATTTCAAAATTTTAGATGAATTGATTTGAAATATGGCCTTTTTATAGTTATTTTTAGTTACCAATAAATAATCGAAATGTTGATAACTGTAATCTTTTATTTAACAATCGTTTAGGATCATATATCAGATAATAATTCACTAATCTTTCCATAATCCTACTTTAATATTCCATAGATGATAGTATTTATGAAGGTATTAAATGGTTTTTTTCTAAAATCATAAATAAAAGATATAAAAAATTAGTGAACCTTATTTTTTTTACATTTAAAATTTGTAAGAAAAACTTATTAATTAAATTCAGTTATCAATGAAAATCCTTATATATATATATATATATATATAAGGATTTTCATTGATAACAGCACCCTCATGACGGGGTATTATATAATAGAAAAACCTGAAAAATTTCCATAAAGTGACAAAACTGTCAATGAAAGACATGCAAAAACGCTATCACAATCCTTATTCTGGAAGCAGTGATTACAACTCACACCATCAGAGGATTCGAACCTGTTATAGGCAGTCATCATTGGTCCAATTGGTCATCATTGGTACAATTCCGTACGACACTCTTTACCAATAAACTTTCTATTTAAATACTAGAAAGATACCACGAATAAAATCAATTAACTAACTTCCCGGCACAACAGTACATGGTGGACCATGGCCTTCTACCTATTGGCAGATTTCGAAATAGGAAATGTTTTCTTTTTACGGTATAGCGTTATCAGCCCTACGCCGAAATAAAATCGAGCATCTTCATAAATAACAAGGTATATCGTTTCATATACTCATAGTTGCTATAAATTTCCTCTTAATCAATTAAGTGACAACAAACTAATATTAATTCTGCGTATTTAGACAAATTGTGCAAAATTCTGTTCTGAAACAAATTTTATACTGCATTCATTACCAACTATAATTTTTTTTTTTCTAAATAAATCTTTAAGATACCACCAATAAATCCATATGCAGGTTCATAAATAACGAGTTGCACTGCTTCATAACACCCAAGATTAACGTAAATCTCCTCTTAATCAATTCAAGTCGCAACAAACTAATATTAGTTCTCCCAATTATCTCTTCCTCAAAGAAAAATATTCCAAGAATCCGTTCGAATTGGTTCGGAATGCTCCAATTTTCTTTAAACTTAATTGCTCCTCTCATCCATACCGCTCACCACACTCTTCCGCAATAACTTTGGTTGGAGAAGTTAATCAAGGGCGACAGAATAAATTTGGAAATTTTTAATTAAAAACGATTCGGGTGAGACGATTGTTTGCTGGAATTTGCTTCGAACTGTATCAGTGTTCCGGGTAAGTAAACAACCCCAATAATGTCATATCGCTTAGCTCGACGAACGAAATCCCTTGGGCTGAATTGGTGTAGTAATTATATTTGCTGCAGTGACACGTAGAAGTGGTAAGTCGGAATGAACTTTTATTTGACAATGTCAGTGATTAATTGCACAAGCAGAGGTTTAATTGCAATTAAGAAGGCAGTGGTGGTTGTCTTGGTTTTGTTCGAATGTTAATTCGATTATTTTTTGGGAAATTATTCTCGAGTGATTAATGTCTTATTTGATTTAGGGAGTATCTCTGGAGAGAACTAATTAGTAATAAGGTTAGGTTTCGTCCTGCTGTGTACCTCGGATTGTTTTAATGAAAATTCTCGGTTGTGATTGTTATAATTCTAATGAAATAAAACAGGGTGTTAATTAGTGCTCAGTCAATTTAAACAGAGAGACACTGGGTGCCTGAATTTGGTTATTTTTGTTAAAATGAGTAATGTGGTCGATGTGAGGATGTGGTTTGTATAATGGGTTTTTGATCTTGATATACTTTGTAAAGTCCATAAGGAGGCCAAACCACAAAATCCCGTGATCATACAATATGAATAACCTTAAAGTCCACCCATTTGATTCTAATAGAAGTATTTTTAGTATCTGGCGATATTTTTTTCCGAGTTGTGGTGGTACAAGGTACGAAGAGTTGGTTTATTGAAGTGGTGGCTCCCTTATAAAGTGGTCAATAAACTAAGATGGATGGGCATGGTAGGATGGGCAGATTCGAGATTTCATAACCGTTCGTCATCACGTAATGATTCATACACCTACTGCGTGTGCGTGACAAATAACGTTAAAATGACTTGATCATAGACATCCAGTTAAAAATGATATAATTAAGGACTTTTGAATCATCTGTAATAAAAGAAGAAAACATTTTAAGGATATCGCCTTAACTTTTAAAGACATAATTTTAAGTTTTTTTTTTTTTTTAAATTTACATCCTTATCGATTTATTTATCTGGCTATGACATATTTAAATATATATAATTTTTTTAATATTTTTATTTTTTATTTTGCATCATTGTAATCCAGAAAATATAGCACTCAATTGTGAATATTGCACTTTAAGGTTGAATACACAAAAGGCAAAGTAGTTCCACTGATAGAAAATTTAAAATATATATATACATATTTATTCATCTTTTTGATTGCAAAATTAATCCCAATAACTTGCTATGTTAATTTCCTTTTAACTTCGTTAATAACGATAAAATTTCCTCATTTATTCATCAAAATGATAAATTTATTACTAAAAAAAAAAAAAAAAAGGAAAGGAAATTTTCTTGTTACCTGTTTCAGTTATGTGCAGATAACCCCAATAGATCAATAACCCCAGTTGAAATGTGTTGCGAAACCTTTTCTTTTAATTAACTAGGAATTCCTAGAATTTTCCTATAGATTTGATATGGTTTAACCGTAACTTATTCTATGATAAGAATATTTCCCACTAAAAATGTTTAAAAATGTTTTTTTTTTAATACTAGGAATACTAGACGGCCATTTAAATACTAGGAATTTAATGATAATGTCAATCCATTGGATTGCAACATTTATATTTTTATTTATTAAGAAATTTATTTTTGGAGTTGCAGATTAATATTATTGACATTTAGGAATATCACTTAGGCCAGTTTTACCTCAAACCGATTGTCTAAATGGAAAAACAAACTTCATTTTCGTCCAACTTCAAAATTATGATTAATGTTAGTCAATACTGGATTTGCAACACTGCAATTCGTCTATTTACAAAGCACTTTCGTTCAGAAATTCTTTAATTACTTTTGGCTATCTTCAAACTTTCAAAAGAAATTACATTTGAACAAATATGTAAACAAAGAATTTTGTCATTCACTGAGTTTTGAAGTAGATAGAAAATCTAGTAAACAAACTAGTCGATTTTAGTGTACATTTCTCATACAAATAAATTTATTGAAATATCTTAGCATAATTTTGGGATTCGTTTAACATAGTTTAAAACTTTTAGTGTTGCTTTCGAAATTTCGCAATTTTTTTAAAATTCCATCTTTTATGTTAACTATAAACTAAGAAAACACTATTAATGCGCTCTTCTATATACAATATTCAGTGCAAAACGCTAATTCAATATTTCTCCAAGAATAGACTTGTTGGTCCCGATTCAATTAGCCTAACTGTGCAAAAATTGACTCTAGAGCGACAAACCAAACTATATAAAAGAAATATAAAACATTTTTTAAATCTCTATAATAAATCATTGTTATTATAAATCTGAGTAATATCTTGGTAACTCATTGATACAGAGAAAACAACTTTACTAGATTGCTTGCTTTGTCTAAGAATTATGAGGTTTCTGAAAATTATGAACACCAAAACTCCGAAGAATTTTAAATTTTTCTTTTCTACAATAAGGACAAAAAAAAAAAAAAAAAACTCACAGTTTCAATAAAAGGAAAATTTGTATATTTTATTATTCACATAGAAGCACCCTCAATATTTTGCAAATGTAAATTCATACATTTATAACAAAAGAATATTTTGTTGCCACATGTAACGCTTAAAATTTAAGATCGTTTTCTTTTTAAAAACATAGATAATATTACTATAGATATAACACATATATTATATTGTCATTTTTGGACTGCATTAAAAAATACACATATATATAACCAATGGATAATCTTTTATATAATAATAAATATTTATCGCATAAAAATATTTAAAAACTATTAATTAAATTATATTTTGAATGCTGTGCCATATTTATCTAAATGTTTTAAAAGTTCTAGAAATACACTTTTTAAAATCACTAAACAAGTTTCAAGACATGCCATTTTTTGAAAACTTGCAATCGTTGTACAACTACATTGTTACTAAAATATCTATGATAATCATGAATCACTACTTTGTATAACATCAAAAATGAGAAATGATTTTAAAAAATAAATAAAAGCGCAGAAACACTAACATTTCATCACAAACATTATTATTCATTTATGTTTTAAACAACCAGTCAACATTTAGAGCACACGTCAATAAATCAATGTCTCTAAAAGTCAATTTATAAAACCCTTTTCCTAAATTAAATCAATTATTTTTCTTGCCATGTTATTATTATAAATAAAATAAAAACTGCAAAACCGCCAAATGTAGACGTTTTTAAATCATTAATAACATTTAAAAGGTTTTAAATCGGACAAACATTTCCTGATACGCAAAGAAAAACATGTTAACTAAATGAATCAAGATATTATCCAAACATAGTAATTAATTGCAAATCAACACACAACTGTATGCATGCCCTTGACGTCCAATTTGGGAGATAAATAATTGTGACGGCCGAATCTAGGTGAAGGCATTTTCGAAGTGGTTAAAGAAGGTATTGCAAAACATGCCAATTACACAAGTTTTAGAAGAATCGTTGAACCCTGACAGAGTAGTTCTTTTTCTCATGGAACGGTTTGACAGGTGGCGTATGTTACTTGTCGCTCGGCTTATCTTAAATCGTTTGCTAGCATTTGTTTGCGAAGAAAAAAAAACAAATAAAAAGCATTAGGTAGTTTATCTTTTAATGGATATGGTTCAAGCTTTTCACGCTATTTCAGTGACGTAATAAAAAAGAAAGATAATTTTGAGTTTTTCCTCTTCTTTTTTTCTCTCTCTCTCTCTGTCTCTTTATTCAGAATACAATTCTTTTTTAAGTTTTTATTAATAGTGAAATGACGCTTAAATAGTGAAATAACACTTAAATATACTTTTTTATTGTAAGAATTTATCGCCATTTTTTTTGTATATATAAATTGAATATAGCCTATTGAGTATATCAATTCTAAACTTGCGCCTTGATGGCCAAGCGACTAGTGTTCTGGAGTTTGGTGCCATGGATGCTTGTAGTGGTTTGAAATCCACTTTAAGCCGTTGATCCCGGTCTAATATGAGTGTAGCGCCTTATTCTTCTACAGTAACGCCAACGCTACAATAATTTAACAGAACTTTTTAACAAACATTCATGGTTTTTTTTTTCCTCCTACATACACATTGAATGCTGCAATAATTTAACAGATCCTTTAATAGACATTACAGGTAGATTTTGTGCCCCTAGACATAAGTAGAATGCTACAAAAGGGCCTCATGGCTGAATAATTAGCGCTCTGACGCTCAGTGCCACCAGTTTCAGGTGCCATGGATGTTTGTAGTGGTTCGGAATCCATTTTAAACCGTAGTCCAGGTTTAATAAGACTGTTGTGCGTAGGGCTGACAACCCTACTCCGTAAAAAGTCAGCGTCACGGAGCCAAGTCAGACTTTTACCTATGGGTGGTCAACCACAACAGAAGCTGTCTCTCCTTCTGCGAGACCACATGGGTTCTTGTACTTGGTCTAGATGTTGCTGTCTGCCAAATGGCATAAGAAGAAAGAATTTCCATTTGGCGGAGTTTAGTCAGATAGAAGGAATTTAAAAAAATTGTTGTGGCTCATTTTAGACATTTGTTGTCTTCAAATATACTGATACTATATTTTTTGGCATGCTTTTTAAAAATGCCTATTTTTAAAATAATATTGTCAATAAAATATTGATTTTTTTTATGTATCTATATAGAATTTATATCTGTTTTTCTATATATCTCCTATGGTTGCTATGCCAACAACAACATTGTCAGAAATAGGGAGAAAATGCATATCAAAAACCTTAATTGATATTACTTTTTGAAATAATTCTTTAAGAAAATAAGAAAAATGTGAATGACAATTCATTGAATGTGATATTACATAATAGAATAAATTTGGAATGATTATGACATGCATGACATAAATGTGAATAGGTACATTTTTTATTAATGAAAAGGTTTCGTAAAACGCTTTCAGATACTAAAATTGATCTTTTAATAATTAAATAGAAAAAAAAATTACAAAACAGAATTGAGATACAATACATTAAATTTATATACAAATTTTCAAAAGCATTGTCGACTAAATATAAGCAAAATAAATCAAACCTAATCAATAGAACAGCTGATAAAAGGCTCAGAAATATGATAAAAAGTAATCGTATCGATTTAAACCTTCGAAATTAATACATTTCAATTACTTTCTTTGACCTAAATCAATAATTTATGATACTTTGAAAGGATAATTATTCCCCAACATTGGATTATAAAAAGAATAATAAAAAGAAAAACTAAAATGACAAAATAATTTAAATTGAAAATACAATGAATTGTAACTTTTATTCTGACACAATAATAAAAATCATCGATTCAATATTAAAAAGAAATCGCCCCTAAAAAAAAAAAAAAAGAATACAAACATTTTTAAAAAGTATTTAGTTTTGTCCAACTAGAACTAATAGCTTTTACGATTAATCATTTACCAAACAACTTCTTGAATGGCAACATTTCAGTCTAAAATTAATCACATTTTTTTTTTTTATGGAACAGAACTAAAAAAAAAAAAAAAGACACTAAAGAAGGAAAGATAAAATGTAGGAGTGAGAAATGGGAATGATCAAGAATAGGTGAAAAAAATTAATAAATGAAAAATGCAAACTCATTTGAATATTTCTTTGATGGGCGCGGCCTGGAATGCGATCTCGTCGTTGCCACGCCTTCTTCCAGGATATTCGAATGCTGAGCTGGTCTTGAAGGGTTGCTGTCGTTCTTGACAGCTGAGGCGTTTCTCATAGCACTAGTAATTTAAGCATTAAAGTAATTTCTGAAATTACTTCAATCCTTACGGGATTATTACTTTTTTCATTCTTATTATTGATAGTCCGTTAAAAAGGTAATTCACGCTTTAGTAACTGAAACTCAACAAATCATCTTTATGATGTTCTCGCCAAATATTTTGAAGTAAAGCATTAGCCATTTTTGTTTTATTCTAAGATAAATTCTAATAAAAATCGTCTTGCTTTATATAATTTCTTTATTACGGTTAAAATAAAATATTTACGTTGTTCTTTTTCTTCATCTTTTTTTTTTTTCAATTCCTTTTATTAGCTCACATTCTATATATATCTTTTCAAATTTTCAATCGTTAATAAAATACTTTTTATTCATCCCCTAAAGTTCAAATAAATTTTTTTGAACTTGTAGTGAATGACACTGGATGTTAATACAGTTTTTCAAATATTAATTCATTAATTAAATTTAATTAATTAATTTTAGTTTCTTTGTTTAAGTTGCATATATCTACCAATAGATGGCGCCAGATAAACTTAAAAATGAATGAAAATTATTTATAAAGGACTTTCTGCAATATAGTGAAAAAAAGTAGGAATTGACTTTAAATTTTTTTTTTATATTACTTGTTTTTTAATAATTTTTAAAGGGCTTTTTGAGTTCATATTATCTTTCGAAATGTGATTTTAAAAATATTTGTATGTCAAAAGTTTTTAAATAATTTAAATAATTTGTGGCAAAAATTTAAATCTTATGATAAATTACTTTAAATTTCTTGTTGATTGATAACAGTTCTATTTAATCATTTTTATCCATAAAATTATGGGTATTGTTTTCTAGAGCGAAGTTCTTAGATTCCTTCATAAATTTTTTTCCTTGACCACTTTCAACGTTTCTTTTGGTTAATTTTTTTTTTTTAATTTCATTCACGAGCATTTTTATGCATAATGTTTATTTAAATTTATTTCGCAAGCTAGTAATTATATAATTTAAAAAAATTTTTTAAATTATTCTAAAGATTGTCTGGTGAAAGCAAAAGCATTTTTATTTCAAAGTGAGAATTGTTTGGAATTCTATAGCTTTTTTTTTTTTTTTTTTTTTTTTTACCTCTTATGCGTTTTGTTCTTACGTTAAATTCTGTTGTTATTTCTTACCCCACTTTCTATGCAGCAATATCCAAGTACAAAAACCTGTGTGGTCTCGTGGAATGTGAGGAGAGCGGGGGGAACAGCTTCTGTTGTGATGGAGTAGCAGTAGGTAGAAGTCTGACTTGTCTCCGTGACGCGGACGAAGGAGAGCAGTGCCTTCCGCGAGACTTTCAGGGAAACTACCCCGCATACGCGTATCGTATGGGAGAAAACCCAGAAAACTCTCACCAGGTAAACCGATTAACGAGGCAAGATGCTGAACATTATAAACGCCATCCAGTCTAATCGTTTTTTGAAACAATGTCTACAACAACACCGCCATCGGATTGAACTTCAGCTTTATTGCTTACCAGCAGAGCGCGTTGCCACGGGGCGGGCACATTAAATTCTAAATTTTATGGGTAACCTCTATTGATTATGTTTTTAAACTTTTATTACTTTGTTAGATATCCAAGAGATTAGAAAAAAAAAAAATATTTCTTTTATTTTGCTTTTTAATTTTTCAAACTTTTTTTTTTTCATCTTTAAAAATTGCACTATCCTTCTGATGATTTTCTAATTATTTTTTGATCTATGTTTTAAATTTAATTATTTAAATACATTTTATTTATAAGCTAGGAAAAAAATACAGAACAATTTTTAGCTTAACAATAGTAATGTATGTATAATGTACGTACTATAAATAATGTAAAAATGCTAAATTTATCAAAAATTTTAGATAAATAAAATGTATTTAATCCATTGATTTGTTACATTAAGATGATACATTTTGACATCCGTGCATCTTGAATTCTATTACAACACTAATTAATATATTCACAAAATTGCAGCTTCATCACGTCACCACCATTTCTAAAAGCTCTAAATGAGTGCCACTAGACATTCAGCTGTCCTCTATGAGCAATAATCCCGATTTTTCATGGACTCATTTCATGATTTAGCATCACTTTCAATACACGCTACACGTACGCTACGCCATCATGAAACGAGACTCAGAAATTCGTGACTTTTCGCTAATTGAATCTTTAGAGGACATTTATTTTCATTTGTACTTAAAATCGTGCCTAATATTGGGACAGACGATGAATTTTAATCCGTTTCTGAATGGTGAGAAAGAATGGAGTGCTTAAAGGGGGAAAGGAATTCGAATCCAACCCTTCCCCACCTAAGTCGCCAGACAGCAGGGTTGCTTGCGAAAATCAATATTTATTACAAGAAACTCTCTTTTCCCAACAGCTTCGATTAGATGCCAGATTTGAATAATTACAGACATTGCCCATCTGTTCTTATTTGATGTTTATTGATGACGACGGATGTAAAACATGAATGGTTCCACAGAATATCAAGAAAGAGATTAAACATTAGGTTATATAAGAGGTACATGATTTGTTAAAGTATCCTGCTATTATCAATAAACTTTCATTTTGTACGATTCTATTTTTGTATATCAAGAATCAAAGATTTTCCAAGATTTATAATATACAGTCATTGCAAATTTAGCCTAAAACTCATGATGATGCATAAGGTAGAAGGGATTGGCTGCTTTATAACTTTCAACATCTGTTAAGTTTATGAGCCGCTTAGAATCTCAGTGATTTATGAAAAGACAGCTACAAGCACATGAGAGTTATTTATGTTGTATATATTAATTTATGTTTATTATATGTGGTTAAAAGTAGATTAATAAATTCGTTAGATGAGTTACTTCTGGGTTTATTTATATTATTGATTAAAAAAATAATTCATACTTGGTTTAGCAGTATCAAGAGCAAAAATTCTTGACCTACTTGAAACTCTGATTCTCGATCATCATTCTTATTAATTATAACGTCTGAAAATGCTTGTTTACTGATGTAAAGGTAAAAAGAAGTGCTTTTTAAAGCATTTTCTAGTTATAATTTATATTTATTTTCTCGATTCAGCAACAGAAGTTTATGTGGATGGTTGATTTAGTTTTCAAATGTTGGGCTGAGATCATTTGCAATTGGAATAATCATCAATCAAATTATTAGAATGGTGATTCATGTTGCACGGCACTCATGTTTGCCTTTGCTACCTGGAATGAATGCTACTAAGTTTATATATGTGGAGTTCGCACTCTATTCTCTGTCTAATTCTTGCCTATCACTCTTACTAATCACCTTAAAGTTCTCAATAACTGATTCAATAAATAGAAATTTTTTTAAATGTAAAAGACTGAAGCTGCTCTGTTCTCTATTGGAAATAAATTTAAAAAACCTGTGATTATGTTCAGCAATAATATTAACCCTTGAAATAGTCAAACTAAATATTTAGGAGTTAATCAGGATCAGCATTTAACTTGGAAACAACATTTTCTACACACGAAAACTAAAATTCGTATTACCTTCTGAAAACTCTACCCACTTATAAATAGAAATTCTACCATGACCAGGAATAACAAAATTCTTTATACTAATCTTCGCTCAATTCTCACGGTTTGTTCCTATGCAGCTAAATCTAATTTAATGACGTTTGAAACTTTACTAAAAATCACTATCCGCGAAATTACCTCTGCTAAATGGTTCATGTGCAATTCTGATATCTATAAAGCTATTAACATTCCTTCTTTAAAAGACTTTTCTTAAACACATCTCTAATAAATTTTATAACGCGCTTATTAATTATGAAAATACTGCAATCCAAGAGATTGACTCTTACGTTTCGAATTATTATTTAAAAAATGTCCGCGCAGAATTTTAATTTAATTTTTTAATATTTTGTCTCTTATTTTATTTGTTTATGATTGTAAGTTAATTTTCTTATATTTGTAAATATATTATGGGCAATTTTCATTGATTCAATTGTATTTGTCCTGTCATATCGAAGATGGAGCCACCAGGGGCTAAATAGTTTGAAAAGAATACGTCAACCGCCAACTGTATTCTCCATCTCCTCGAGCCCAAAGGAAGGACAATGAATTTATTGTACCCTTTCTCCTACACATACGCGGGCTGCCTGATGGCCAATTGGCTAGCTCTCTGACCTTAAGTACCACAGGCTTCAGGTTCGAATCCCTGCCATGGTGACATAGATGTTTTTCAGTGGTTTTGAATCCAAGTTGAACTGTAGGTCTCGGTCTAATTAGCCCAAAAAGTGTGCACAAAATGTCCGTAGAGCGACAAACCCAACCAAACCTCAACTCTTTTAGTTCAGCGTCAGGTCTCGAACCAAGCACTCTTACTTGAAATCCCCATGTACATCTATCCACCATCCCATTCTTCCCCAGACACATACAGTCTGTTTTTTAAGTAGAATATCTTTACTGGTCGCATTTCTCTTTTCAGTCATGATCAGAGAAATCTGGCATTGAAACTCACGCAGGTGTTTTTCATGTAAATTCAGTCCGTGATACTGCACGGATAATGTTGCATTAATGGTTGAGCAGTAGCTGAAATCAAAGGATGCAGCCGCTTGTCGGAGCACTTTGAGTGATGTTCACCAGACAGTGACAACCGGACTTCTCATTTCTGCGTGAGAGATTTCCCCGAGCTCCACCCATGTCTTTCTTTTCCCTCAAGAAGCAGACAGTGGTTCTCAGACTTTTTACTTTTGTGCTTCCCTTAACGAGGGGGAACTCATGTTACGCCCCTCGGTTCTTTTTTCCATCATTAAATGTCATAGGAACTATGATGATTTATTCAGTTTATTTTATACTAACATCAGATAAATAGAGGAGGATTTCCTTTACTTAAAATTAAAATATGAGAACATCATGACCACAATACTGTGTTATTAACATTAACATTGAAATGGGACAATGACAAACAGATAAAATTTTAAAAGGAATGGAAATCTGATTCTGAATCGTATTGATCTGATGCGTCTGGAAGGATCATTTCTGTATTGAAATGATCTTTCCATGCGCATAGGATTCATTTTATTTTATTTCCTTTTTCTGTCTCATACGTAAGTCCTGACAAAATTGGGTCTGAAAGTAAGCGAAGTAACGATAGATAAATAGAGGAGAGTTCCTTTTACTTAAAATTAAAATATGAGAGCATCATAGCCCCAATACTGCATTATTAACATTAATATATGTGTATTGAAATGGGACAATAACAAACAGATAAGCTTTTAAAAGGAATTCTGCATTGAAATGATATTTCCATACGCATATGATTTATTCGTATGTATGAGATAGAAAAAGGAAATAAGTCCCGACAAATTGAGTATAAAAGTAACTAGCAAGCAAAGTACGATAGATATGTAGAAGAGAGTTTCTTTTAATTAAAATTAAAATATAAGAACATGATGACCATGATAATGTATTATTAACATTAATATATGTGCATTGAAATGGAACAATAACAAACAGATAAACTTTTTAAAGGAATTCTGCATTGAAATGATAATTTCATACGCATATGATTTACACTATCCTATGTATGAGATTGAAAAAAAGAAAATAAGTCCCGACAAAATTGAGTATAAAAGTAACAGTAGCAAGCAAAGTACGATAGATATGTAGAAGAGAGTTTCTTTTAATTAAAATTAAAATATGAGAACATGATGACCAAAATACTGCATTATTAACATTAATATATGTGTATTGAAATGGGACAATAGATAAACTTTTAAAAGGAATTCTGCAGTGAAATGATAATTTCATACGCATATGATTTATTCTTTTCTATGCATGAAATAGAAAAAGAAAATAAATCCCGACGAAATTGGGTCTGGAAGTAACAGTAGCATTTAATTTTCACAGATGTCAATTCTATATCACGAATTAGCATATCTTTTCATCAAGCTTGGCGAGAAAAGTTAAGATCAATCACGTTAATAGATCTCTATTCTAGTTGGCTACCATGGCATCATTGCTTCATTATATTAACGACGATTTAACAAATTTCTGATTCTATTTCTACAAATTTAAACGATTTGTTATGGGTTTCTAATAAACAGTAGGTTGAATTGTCAAATATAAAAGTGACTTTCATTTAAAAAAAAACCATAAAAAAGAATGTTTCGATCTACAAATTCGATTCAGAGGCAATGATAATAAAAACATTAATAATGTGGAATTTTAGGGATTATGTCTGTTTTGTAAAATTTTCAAGTGAATTGCAGACATAAAGATAATAAAAAAAAAGGTAACATAATAAAATAAAGATGATAAAGATAAAAAAATAACTAAAATAAAAATTATAAGGACAATAAAGACCTTTTAGATAATATTTACGAAAATGATTTAACTAAAATTGAACATATCCTTAAGAATATTATCAAAATAAATACTGAGTTACTTACTTGAAATGAAATAAGAAATATAAGAGTGAACCAAATCGCAAAATAGGGGCCGTTAGGATTTTGCATTTTTTTTTTTTTTTTTTTTTTTTTTTTTTTTTTGTAGATATAGCTGGGCGATAAGTCACCAAATGTGGTAACCCGGATTTCTTGCACAGTTTGCAATTCACTTTACTTACAATCGCAACCCATTACTTGGTGCATTTTGGCGAAAAGATTTTTTTGACGCCAAATCTCAACGGCCCCTATTCTGCGATTTTACCTAGACTGGATTAGCTTTTTATTTCTACAAGAGAAAAATAATGTAAACAAACTCTTATATTTTTGTTAAAATTAGCTGTGCTGCTATTCAGAAAATATTTCTCGGATAGCATAAACAAATTCAAATGCAAATTATATTACGATTGATAGAAACAAGTATATGAATATTAATTTCACGAATAATTGTAATAAAAATGACATTATAAATCACATTAAAATTCACAATTAATCTTCATTAAGTGTTTTTCTCGAATTAATATTACTTTCTTGTTTTTTGATTCGAAGCAGGTTTATACTCAGAAAAACACATTTGTGGTGGGAATGTTTCGAAAAGTGACTTGCATATAATCTGCATCAAATAAGAGAATAAAATGCTTAAAACGACAGTTAGAAGCGTGAAAAGATTTTGTCTTGATAACAATAGTATTTACATAATTCAACTTTATCTTTCCTTGTTGTTGTCTTCATTAAAAGAGAAAAAAAATTCCTCAACTATTGTTATGAAATAGGATAAAGTGACCTAGTTTCTACAATAGAAACATTTTTGTTTGCTTTTTTTTTAACACATTTTTGACAATTTAATTATATTCTTTTAAAATAATTGATGCAAGATATTAAAGCTAGCATATTTTCAGGTATTTTGGAATATTTTTTAAAGTACTGAAAAAAATTAAATTGTTTTTTAAATATATTCTTATGATTTAGGATGTTATAATTTGAATTAATATTCTAAAAATTATTTTGGATTTTTTTTTAAATGCATTTTTATTATCCTATTTTTGAAGGCAAAATTTAAAGTTACACAGAATTGTAAATTGCTGAAATTGATCTATTTTTAAACGTTTACAAAATAGAAGACGTGTTTTTTCTTTTAATTCTTAATACTTGGCTGATGAAATTTTGCACGCTTTTGATATCTTTATAATGGTGGACATATTTCCCGATATATCAATGTTGTCTTCTGAATAGTACGAAAAACGGAAATAATGCCAAGAAAAGTAATATCGAGGGTAGTAATGCCAAGGGAATTAATAACAAGGGAAGTATAACTAAATAATGCCTTTCAGTCACTGCCTAATATTTGCATGCCATATTAGAAAATTCCTGGTCAACTCACAACAAGCAATTGATGTCGACTATCAAATCTCCATCAAATCTAGTTGTTTTCCATAGAAGTGAAGCAAAGTTAACTCACGCTATTAGCCAAACCTTACACTCTCCTTTTCGAAGATTTAATGCTGAAAGCATTGAGTACTTAAAGAACTTTGGGTCAGCTTAAGAATGTGGACAAACGAACAAGTATGGTGAACTTAATCATTAGTTAGAACTATGTCATTTGAAAGGAAAAAAAATTGTTTGTTAGTGAACCAATGACGATGAATTAAAAGAACATGTTAGACCATGGCCTCCCTAGCAATACGACTTCACAGTCGTCCGTCTCGAACTTTGATTTTACAATTTGTGATCTTTAGGCTCTTCAGATCCTTTTCCACTTCATCAATCTACTTTAAACTGTAGGTCCCGGTCTGTTTAGTCCTCATGTGCACAAAATGACCGTAGAGCGTCAAATCAAACAAAATTCATCAATCCATCGCTTTTTTGACCTTACCTTTTTTTCTTTGGTCCCCCTTGAAAGCTCACTTCCCCCTTGAAAGTTTTACTTGTGTCTCAACTATCGTCCATTCTCTCTCTGTATCATAGCCATTAAATTGTCTTTGACTTCATATAATTTATATTTTTTCTCCAAACATCACCCTCTATGCTAGGTCCAAATATAGCTCTTAAGATTTCCTCTGCTAGATTATCAACATCTTCTCCTGTATTTGAATTAATGTCTAGGTCTCTGACCAATAAATAACTGTTGGTCTGATTATAGTTTTTATACACGCGGAGCTTTGTTTTTCGTGTTATTACTTTCGTTCTTATTAATTTTTTTAAGAGCAAAAATACTGTAATGAATTGAAGTAAAAAATAATAATCCATGTATGCTGTAACATAATTATTATGGCAAGTAAATGCATAGGTAACTTTTGTGATTTTAACGGTAATGCTAATTTTGGAGTTGAATATGAATATCTGTGTTTTCTATTGTGGTCGAAGAAAACTTGGTCTTAAATAAGTGGATTTGTGTGATTAATGATGCTTTTTATAAATTTCCTACATAATTTTGCTATGTGTCGTATCCTTTAGCATACTAGCTCAAACGTGCTACCGCTAGCACACGAATTGAAAATATTAAAAGTAATGTATACAAAAATATAACACTAAATTTGGTTAAGAAAAGACACGTATATTCTCATACATTCGTTTAAAAATCAATGCGTGATGTATCACATAGGGCAATGTTCCATTGTCACATTTCTCTTTGTTCCGCCGTAAAACCATTGTAAAATGAGACACAAAAAATTCTATTATGCTGGTGGTCACAACACAGCAGACCTTCACCTGAAAACAGTTGACTCATTGAAAAACGTGAACAGATAAACATGAAAAAATAACTTGCATACGAATAGATGTTATAAAATTCAATGAATCTGATGTGAAGGTCACAGATGGGTTATTCATCTTAATATGAATTCATAATGAAAAGAACATTTTGTAAGATTATGTTTGTCTCTGGTTTACATGCATCAACAGCATGTTTACAGGACAAGTACTTCTTGGGAAATCAAAACAATCCGATTTCAAGGGAATTATTTCGTAACTTTTTTTCTAATACTGAGTGCTTTGCTACTGACACAGAGAAATTCTAGCAGAGTCACCATAGTAACTCAAGAAAAAGGTTATTTTGAGGCTTATATTGTACAAGAGAAAGCTTTAGGCAAGTAAGCAGCTAACTACTCCCATTTCAAAGTAGTGAATGTCATAATCGAAGCATGAATACAAAAAGGGTTGAGAATTGAATTTATTTAAGCATTACTAACACGTACAGCTTTTGTTGAAAATTAAAATTGTTTTATGCATATGCACAATTCTATCAGATAGGATGATGTTTAGAGGAGGCGTTATAATCAAAAAATTGCAAAACTGTTTGGAGAAAAGAATATCATAAATTATGTATAGTCAAAGAGAATTCGATGGCTAGGACACATACACAGAATGTACGATAGCAGAAATACAAAGATTTTCGAGGGAAAGTGCCAGGGTCAAAGAAAAGGGAAGTCAAAAAAAGAAATGGACTGATGAAGTGA
Source organism: Caerostris extrusa (assembly GCA_021605095.1). Taxonomy (NCBI): domain Eukaryota; kingdom Metazoa; phylum Arthropoda; class Arachnida; order Araneae; family Araneidae; genus Caerostris; species Caerostris extrusa. The sequence continues at coordinate 96,666 of BPLR01010592.1, read as the reverse complement.
AAGAAGATCTGAAGAACCTAAAGATTATAAATTGGAAAACCAAAGCTCGAGACAGACCACTGTGCAGTCGTATTTTTAGGGGAGGCCATGGTCCAACTTGGACTGTAGTACCGGGGGAATTAGTTAGTTAGCATATGCACAATAAATTTTTAAATTATTACTGCAGTTATAATCATTTAAACGAATTTTCATGGAATTTGGAGAAATTTTAAATTTTATTTTACATATAAGATTCATAATTTCAATCTTATTTATTTATTTATTTTAAATAATATTAGCATGTTATTGGTTCACAAATATCTATTATTTATTTTTTTATTTTTATTATTTATGTATTATATATTTTTATTCATTAAAATTTGATAATTTTATTATAGGTTATTATTATTTTTATTTATATTTTTTTTTTTTTTTTATTTCTGATAATTTTTATCCATGGTTGACATAATTTTATCCAATTATGGGATCATTTCTGGAATATTTTAAACAAAAAAAAAAAGCTGATATTAGTACAATTTATTCTTGACTCTTCAGATCTTTAAACAATAAATACGAACTTTATAAATAATGCCGGCTTCGTTTTTGCTATAGAGATACTTAAATTGGAAGCAGAATGAAAAGTAAATATGAGTTCAAAATGGAATATGAAATCTTATACAATAGAGTCCAATCAATAGTTTGATTGGATTGAACGTGGAAGCAAAATTTAATATTGAGAACCAACACGAATCAAATCTTTACATTAAATTTCATTTTTACTTCATGTTTATTAATAGTACGATCCTATTAATTTTTTAGAAAATTAATAGGATGATATTTATTTATTTAATTAACACATTTTAACGAAAAAATTTTAACATGGGGACTAATTGGATAAAACCTGAAATCAGAGTTTAATCTGGAAAACTTATAGGATGAAACTTGTAAAACTATTAACCACAAATCTGAATACAGAATGCTATTTGGAAGTCTGATGGCCGATAGGCACATTGGGGCCTGATGGTCCAGTGACTAGCGATTAGGTGCTCGGTGCCAGAGGCTTTTTGGGTTCTAGCCCCTGCATTGCCATGGATGCCTCGGAATCCACTTTAAACTGTAGATGTCTAAAATGACTGTAGAGCGTTGGGCGTAGGGCTGACCATTCTACCCCGTAAAATAAAGCTCATATTTCAAAATCTGCCAGTAGGTCAGACGACCTTGGCTCACCAAAGGGTTGTTGTGTCATTGAAGACGACTACGATTCAGCCCAATAAAATAAATAAGACAGAACTCAAAGGACCAATAGAATCGAACCATAAAATAAAAATAATAATAAAGGAGGTAAGATTTATATATCTTAAAAAACCTACATTATCGAACGCGTAGAATTGTGTGTGTGTGTGTGTGTGTGTTTTACCTATACCAATATACTAATTGATTACAAGATACTTAATATAAGAGATTTTAATTTTTTTCTTTCGGAATTTTTCTGAATTACGATTTTTCAATCTTCATTGACATTTTCCCTTACAAAAAAAACATCTTATAAAAAGTAAAATACCGTGATATTTAACGAATCCAGATCGCACCTGATAGTTACTCATAAAAAATAAGTAGTTTAATTTCTCAGATAAAAAAAAAAATGTTTTTCACCAGAAAAGTATTTTGAAAAATGGCAATATTTTTCACTTGTGTAGGTTCTTTGACTAGAGGCCGTTGACTCTTCCCCGTCCTTGACGGGTTTATTCGCGAATTTGACTATCCACTTTGCGTCCTGTCGCTGTCTCTGCCCATTTTTATAGCAGGTTTGGATTTCCGCTCAATGCAATTGCTCACGCGTACCCTTTTTATGTATCGTGTGCCAGATTATAAAAAAAGGCATCTTGCGATCGTTTGAATCTTTTACAATGCCGTGGTATGGGCAGATTTATCTGCTGACTGTTATTTACGACAAATATAAAAAAGTGAAACCTAATGCTTTGAAAAAGGCACCGTGGTGTTTATGGTTATTTATACCTACCCAGTTTTCATATTAGTCTTCAAATAAAGAGATGCACGCTGCCTTATCAGTTACTCCTACTTTTTTTTTTAATGATCGGTTTATTGTTATACCTTAATAAAAAAAGTTTTATTCTATTGAATAAAACAATGAAAACTGTTCAGCTATATACACAGAAGATTTTATTAAAATCATACCATAGCAATAAGTCAATCCTTAAGTAAACGATTATATTTGGTTTGTCGCTCTACAGCTATTTTTTACACACTTTGGGCTAATTAGACCGGCACCTATAGTTTAAAGTGGATTCAACCACTAACAAGCAACTATGCCACTACCAGGACTCAAATCTAAAGCCTGTGATACCAAAAGCCAGAGCACTAGACAATTGACCATAAAGACCATTGAAATACCAGGAGTGTTAAGTGTATGAATACAATTTTATAAAATGTATTTTTATGACAAGGTTCTTAATAAATTTGAATATTGCGGAATGTCCTTCTATAACAAATATTATAGAGGATTCCTTCCACGCATTGTTTCAATTCAAAATTGCAGAATATTCCACTAAAAACAGCATTTACATAACAAATTTTGAGCAATAGCTTTCTTCATTATCTCTCTCTCACACATATAATATATATATATACACACACACATAAAGATGTGATGACAGCTTTTAAAAGAAGGCGTCGTCTTCTTTAATATTCTTTTATCGTAACGTGTATGCCAAATTATATCTGTGGACACATTTCCAGAATTTAGAATCGGATCTTCAAGATCGTGAATGAAGATTGTAGTTGAATTCGTAACTGAAGATCGTGATTGAGTTGTGAATGAATTTATTCAAGATCCGATCATTATCTACAACGACAAAACCGAAATTCATTAAATGGTAAAAAAGCAAAAACTCGAAAAAGAAAAAAATACATCCACACAAAAACTGCAGTGGAAACAAGTCTTCCAGGAAATCAGCAAAAGATAAATTAATTTAAATATCCTGAAGATAACCTTATCAATTATAAAATCCTCAGGACAGTTTGAATCAGGTTATTTCACCTAGCATATATATTACAAAAAATCAAAATTATCTTTACATGCATAAACTCAAGTATTTCTCAGAAACTGTGAACTATAATTTTTATGAATTTGTCTGGAATGATACATACCATTATGACACATAAATATAAAGGAAAAAAAAAAATTAAGAGCACTGCATATGATAGATAATTGTGGCATGAAACAATAAAAATGGCAATAAAATGTGGCAAAGAGTTCAGAAAAAAAGGGAATAACTCAGAAAAAAATGCCTTATGAATTTAATATGGAATGCAATCTTCCCTGATTTCTACACACATATCGCAAAATGTTTTTCAGGACGGCAATAACGTTGTTAATCACAGTTTTTGGAGTTAAGTAGTAATTTACTTTTTCAATTTTCTGCAGATCATTTTACTTTCCCACGCTACTAATTAACTGAAATCCCATAATTACCATAAATCTTTCTAATCAAATAAAATACAGATAGTTTCGCAATTAGCAATAATCCTACCCAATCTGACGAAATTTTGATCATTTTTGTCAACTAATCGCTCGCTTATAAACCATATTATTACTAACAGTCGCGAAGTCCTATCATGTAACTCAATTTTTGCCTTATAAAAAGTGTCGTCCAGTTCTGCTTCTGCTTCAATCCTATACCTTGCCGGATCTAAACGGAAAGTTATTTTGTCTATTCCATGCCAAGATGTGTCATTGATTTGTATCCAGTCAGGTAATGAGCAGAAATAATATGATTTACAATATCTTGAGGGTACATATTCCTTTGATAAAGTTATTTTCGAGATGTTATAATTTATTTTCTTTGTGTTCACTAATTTATATCTTTCTGTTGTCATTTTTACACACCCATTCGTTGTGTATTTTGTACAATCTTTTTTTTTTTTTTAATAAGCCATTGCAGTTTTGACGTTCAACATTTTGATCTTATTAAAAGACATTATGTTTATTAAAAGATGTTCAGTTTTGTTGCTGCAGATTATATGCATTTTGAATCTTGAATAATTTCTTTTATTTTTTTTTTTTATTTCATTGTATTTTATTTTTTATTTATTTTTGAGACATTTGAGTCTGAGGTATGTCAGAATATTTGTTTTGCGAATGCTATTATAATGTTTTTGTTATACATTGCACGTGTAACGAATACCAGCAGTAGCTTTTTGACATGCAAAATGGTCGTGTTTCTAATTCATTCTTTGTTTTTTTTTTTGTTTTTGTGTTTATTCATATGGATAAATAAACAGTGAATTTTCCATAAACTTAAATGTCGCGTTACATTGCTATTACATATCTACAGAGCGTAGAATAGTAAAAACATCCGTATTCGTCTTAGGATTCTAAAAAAATGCTTATTTATGTATTTAATGTTTTTTATTTCTGTTGGAAATAAAATAAATTATTTATTAATTTTTAATTGTTGAAATAAAATGTAATGTAAATGGCATGTAAAATTGTCATGTTTTTGTTCGTAATTCATTCCTTGTTTTTTCTACTTTGCTTTTCTGTTTGTTCAAATCGATAAATAAACAATGAATTTTCCAAGAACTTAAAGTCGTATTATATTGTTATTACACATCTACAGGACATATAACAGTAAAAACATCCGTATTCGTCTTAGGATTCTAAACAAAATGCTTATTTATGTATTTAATGTTTTTATTTCTGTTGGAAATAAAATAAATTATTTATTAATTTTTAATTGCTGAAATAAAATGTAATGTAAATGGCATGCAAAATAGTCGTGTATTTGTGCATTTTTTTTTTTTTGAATCAGTCATTTTTTTTTTAAAATCAGTCATTGTAATTTTGCCGTTTAACATTTTGATCTTTATGTTTATTTTAAATGATGTTCAGTTTGAAATATCTCAAGTTGCTAGGATGGTTTAGTTATACAGCGAATACCAGCAGTTACATAAAATGGTGAAAATGTTTCATTTTGGATCTTGATAAATAAAAAATTTTCTTTAAATTTTATTTTTATTTTAGAATATAAAAACATTATTTTATTTTAAACAAAATGCTTATTTATGTGTTTTTAGATGTTTGAGTTTGAAATATCAATGTAAATGGCAGAATTTTTGTTTTGTGATTGCTAGATAAATGATTTAGTTATACATTCCACGTGTAATGAATACCGGTAGAAAATGCTTCACGCATGCATGTAAAATGGTCATGTTTCTAATTCATTCCTTGTTTTTTGTTTTCCTGGTTTTTGTTCTTATTTATATAGATAAATAAATAATAAATTTTTAATTGTTGAAATAAAAATGTAATCCAAGAACTTAAAAGTCATTCTAGTTTTGCCGTTTAACATTTTGATCTTTTATGTTTATTACATGATGTTCTTTCGTTGCTACAGAACGTATTATTTTATTTATTTAATGTTTTTTTTTTTAAATGTTTGAAAATATCTCAGAATTTTTGTTTTGTGAATGCTAGGACGGTTTAATTAACAAAACATCCGTAATTCATTCCTTGTTTTTTATTCGTATTAAATAAACAATGAATTTAAAACAAAATGCTTACATGCTATTACATTTCTACAGACCGTGTTTATTATGCTTTTTTACGTTTATTATGTTGTTGTTTCTTGCTGGAAATTAAAATAAATTGTTTATTGATATTTAATTGTTGAAATAAAATGTAATGTAAATGGCACGTAAAATGGTCGTGTTTCCTTCGTAATTCATTCCGTTTTTAAATCTTTGATTTTGTGTTTATTCATATCGATAAACAAACAATAAATTTTCCAGGAAATTAAAAGTCGTATTATATTGCTATTAGATATCTACAGGACGTAGAACAATAAAAACATCCGTATTTGTTTTAAGATTTTACACAAAATGCTTATATGTGTGTTTATTATGCTTTTTCCTGTTGGAAATTAAATAAATTGTTTATTAATTTTTAATTGTTGAAATAAAATGGAATGCAAAATGGTCGTGTTTCGTTCGTAATTCATTCCTTGTTTATCCTTCTGTGTTTTTGTGTTTTATTCATATAAATAAACAATGAATTTTCAAAAATGTAATATATTGCTATTACATATCAACAGGACATCCGTATTCAGCTTAGGATTTTAAACAAAATGTTTATTTAAATGTTTATTATGTTTTTTCTGTTGGAAATAAAATAAATTGTTTAAATAAAAAGCAGAAAAAAAATAAAAATTGTTTTATTTTATTTTAAATCAGAAAACATTACCATAAATTGAATCTGCCTAAATTGCTAAATGGGAATGTTAACTGTTTTTGGTATAAAATTTAAAACAAACTGTTGTTTTATTAATTATAAATATTTTTCCCCTAAAAATTTCTGGTTTTTTTTTTTCTTCTAAAGATTGTAAATATTACAACATGATAGATCTCTTTAAAACTTTATGGTAAAAATATTACCTCTGTAAGTATTATTAAACCATAAACAGTAGACATAAATTGAGGAAGTATTAAAAAAAAAAAAACCAGGAAAATTTTCAATAACTTTTGATTAAGTGTTTACAATTTATTTATAAAAGTAACCGAACCTATCGGTATGTGATCAAGTAGGTTGTTTGAGAAGAAACAATATTTGTTTCCTCAAATACACCTCATTTTATGATCTTGATTTATCAATAAATCACGTTCTTTCACATCAACTTCGATTCTACAAATATTATTCAAAACAAGGAAACTATTGATTCAGATTTTGATCTGAATTATTTCTATGTAAAACACTTTTTATCAGAACTATCAAATCACATATGCATGGTATTTGTTGTACATTTAGAGATTTCCTTTTATAAAAATTGTACTTATATTTAATTGATTTTTATTTTCCGTCATTGATTCTTTGTTTTCCTTGTAGCTATAACCTTTAACATACTCTTATATATCCAATATATTTTAAGGTCTGATAATAATATATACGCTTTCCCTACAACTATTGAAATTATTATAAATTAAATCTTTAAAATTTGCTTGAATATATATGTACATATGATTTATAAAAAGATCTAAATTTTTTTTTTTTATATATATTTAGTTTATATAACGGGAACATGAAATGAAAACATGAAATATTTGCGAATGAACATTTACATGAAATATCTGAAAAAGTAGGAATTAGAAAAGTGGTTTCCAAGACATTAATCTCTAAAAACTTTGCAGTTAATATCGAGTAAAACCTTTGGCTCGATTACTTTGCAAGAGATGACGCCAGACTGATTATCAGCATTTTCTTCCTTGATATTAAAATTTAAAAATGTGATAGCCGTTAGTTGTACGCCGAGTTTGTGTGAGAAAGAAATGATTGCAGTGAATTTACGTTTTAGTTAAACTCATTATATTTTTAGAGCTGTGATGCCGCCTAAACTCTTTAATTCTACGAGTGACTTCCGCTATATATGTAGAGTACAGATATTTAAAGCCCAAAAACTGCTTTAGTGAAAAAGGAATATAAACTTTTTTTGGATGCAAAATTGATAAGCTCTGTGTGCCCATGTATTTGCTGTAATTCTTGTTTAAGTAAATTTTCCACGTGACTACGAAGCAAAAAGAGAACTATTAAGCCCCTTTGGCCATTCTTATGATTCTATGATAACAAAGTAATCACGTTAATAACTGCTATTTCTGCATGGTCCAACCTCTTCGTGGAAGAATCAAACGAAAAAAAAAAAGCTCAAAATATATTATCGGAATATAGCATTTGCTATGCGATTAATTCCACTTGGGGAAGGGTTTTCCTCCGCGGGAGCTTCAAATGATTGATCATTGATCCTGATTAAAGAATCAATTTCATTTGATGCTCTACAGTCTTCTACGTCTAGTGCTGAATATGATGATGAGCATACGCCTTATATTCTGTCTCAAGAAGAACTCAATAACCTTCTTAAAGATCTAGAGCTGTCCAAGACTAAGATAGAATTATTTGCATCGAACGGAATTTATTCCACGAAGCTGTCAGGAGACTTCGTTTCGCAATTGTCATTAGCAATTCCTGCCTTATTTATTAAAAAAAATATAAAAAAAACCCACATTTTTGACTCTGATGTCAAAGACTCAATGGCTATCATCAAAATAAAACCTAAATCTTCACAATGGCAGCTATTCATAGATTCATCTAAATTAAGGCAGTATTTTCGGATAATGGAAACCAACTTCCATTCATCCATAGGACACTGTCTCTCTGAAAGAAACATTGGTTGAACTGTCTTCAATACAACAAGTATAGATGACATATTTTTTGTGATTTGAAAGTTGTAGTTTTTTTTCATGGGTCTTCAATTAGGGCATACGAAGTACAGCTACTTTTTTTATGAGAATGGAATTATAGAGCCAAAACTTTGCACTATGTGAAAAAAAAACAACAATTGTTTATTAGAAAATATCGATATTAAAAGGAAGAATGTACTAAATCCAATATTAGTAGAGGGGAAAATTTTTATTATTACATTTACATAAATCTTGGCTTTATGAGAAATTTTGTGAAAGTTGTTGATAATCCTTCAAGTACTTAAATAACAAATTTCCTGCAATCAGCGAAGCTAAACTGAAATAGGGAATTTTCATTGTTCCATAGAACTGTAAGCTGTTTAAGGATGCAAATTTTAATGGCGTTCTCCAACTAGGTGAGGAAGAAGCTTGGAATGCTTTTCACCTTTTGTCAAAGAATTTCATTGAAAATGTGAAGTCAAAGGACTGTAAGAAATTAGTCATGTACCTGTTGTTTGCATACAAGAAACTTGGTTACACTGTCTCTAAAAAAAAATGCATCTTCTGCAGCGTGATTTGGAGTTCTTTCCTGAATGTTGCTAGGAAAAATGATCCATTACAATGTTGGCCGACTACTGTTGGACAACATTCAATGATGATTTCAAGAAATTACATAAGCTACAATCCAAGCGGCCCCGTAACATAGAATTAACAGGTACAAGCGTATGGTAATATGTTGCTTCATGTTGAAAACATTATGTGACAGATATTTTAAGAAGGGGGAGCCAATTTGAAATTTTCATTGTCATATTCAAGAAATTAGTCATATATATGAAATTAGTCATGTACCTGTTGTTTGCATACAAGAAACTTGGTTGCACTGTCTCTAAAAAATGCATCTTCTGCAGCGTGATTTTGGAGTTCTTTCCTGAATGTTGCTAGGAAAAATGATCCATTACAATGTTGGCCGACTACTGTTGGACAACATTCAATGATGATTTCAAGAAATTACATAAGCTACAATCCAAGCGGCCCCGTAACATAGAATTAACAGGTACAAGCGTATGCTAATATGTTGCTTCATGTTGAAAACATTATGTGACAGATATTTTAAGAAGGGGAGCCAATTTGAAATTTTCATTGTCATATTCAAGAAATTAGTCATATATATGAAATTAGTCATGTACCTGTTGTTTGCATACAAGAAACTTGGTTGCACTGTCTCTAAAAATGCATCTTCTGCAGCGTGATTTGGAGTTCTTTCCCTGAATGTTGCTAGGAAAATGATCCATTACAATGTTGGCCGACTACTGTTGGACAACATTCAATGATGATTTCAAGAAATTACATAAGCTACAATCCAAGCGGCCCCGTAACATAGAATTAACAGGTACAAGCGTATGCTAATATGTTGCTTCATGTTGAAAACATTATGTGACAGATATTTTAAGAAGGGAGCCAATTTGAAATTTTCATTGTCATATTCAAGAAATTAGTCATATATATGAAATTAGTCATGTGTTGTTTGCATACAAGAAACTTGGTTGCACTGTCTCTAAAAATGCATCTTCTGCAGCGTGATTTGGAGTTCTTTCCTGAAAACTGTTGCTAGGAAAAATGGTCCATTACAATGTTGGCCGACTACTGTTGGACAACATTCAATGATGATTTCAAGAAATTACATAAGCTACAATCCAAGCTGCCCCGTAACATAGAATTAACAGGTACAAGCGTATGCTAATATATTGCATCATGTTGAAAACATTATGTGACAGATATTTTAAGAAGGGGAGCCAATTTGAAATTTTCATTGTCATATTCGTGTTCAGAAACCCAAAATTGGTATTAAATGGCTTTTTTCATCTCAGCGAAAAAAATTTTATCGAAATTTGTTGTCCTGTGAAACAGAAAAAAACTTCTTTAAAAAGATACCAATTATGAATGATGATACTCATCCGTAAATTCAATTTTTTACGCGAATTAAGAATTTTTTTTATCTTATTTAATCAGTAATTTTATTTTGAGTTAAAAATTTAAATATTTTGTCACTTACTCTATTTTACAATTTACAAAATTAAGTATTGTTTTTAATCAAAATCCTATTAACTTATTTATTCTAAACTAAGGATCCGTCGAGTTTTTATACGTCTGCTGTCTTGAAAGATTTTTTATTTTCGCCGATTTCTAATTAAACTCAGCGATTCTTATTTAAATATATGTAGTTAATTAATAATATTACTGTAACTATAATATGCGGGAAAAAAATTTGTTTCTATAGCAACATTTAAAAATAATCGCTAAATAAATTACAGTAGTATTCGAATTAAAAAAATTTATTTATAAAATTTTAAATATACTTTCATTTATACAAATTAAAGTGTATTTTATTATTATTCAATTGATCTTAGAAAACACTTATGCATTTTAACTGCATAATATTCTTAGTAAATTATTTTTTTAATATTAATGAATTACTCATTTAAAAATATTATTTTGAGGATGCCGAGTTCTTCATTTTACTAGCGAAGAAAGTATGTGTAAGAACAGAATAAAAAAGAAAGGTTATCATAAATTTTCACAATTAGAAACACAAGTTGTGAATGAGCATAAATTATTTTTCTTTATTTTATTAAATGGGAATCACTGCAGACTTCAAGTAATCATTTATGAAATCAAGAACCCGTCCATATTCTTTGTAATTACCTTTTAATATTTAATATTGCTTTCTGTTAGTGTATGCAGAAGAGATTTCCTTAAATTAATATCATACGAAAAAAAATATTTCGCCATTTAACCAATTAAATTATAACAATCTGATTGGTGAAACGTCAAATGGGTTTTTGTTTCATATAACCCAAATTAAGGGAGTTTTTTTCTTTTTTTCTTTTCCACCAATTCAACCGTAATTACATTTATAAGTTCACAACCCACAAAGCATGATAACAACTTTTACAATGGGACTACCATTTCGGTGGCCAATGTCTATTCTCGATGCGACCACAATCTCCCCCAAGAATTATATCTCATTCAAGAATCAAACCCAATTAAGTGATATCTTAATCAAAAGCCAAGACCAATTATGGATGCTGATTTTCAAATGTGTGTCTAAATAAAAAATTTCATATTCGACTTGTGTAGATAATTTACTAACCAATCTGAAGATAGAAATATTAATGACACATAAACGCATATTTAACTAATTATTAATAACAAAACATTTTTCAATTTACTTTGTTCCCAAAATCAGTAGAGCATGGCAAAGGAAAAACGAAATTTCCAGTGACCAAACATGGTGGGGTAATATATTGCTTGACGTTTATGAACATCCAGTACCACAACCCAGCAGCAGCAAGCACCATGTCTAATTTTACCAGGTGCAATGCGTCATCATTAGGAACTGACGTCACGGATATCTTTTTATTTTTTATTGTGCATCCCCTCCCCTTTTCTTTCCTAATATTTTTTTTTTTTCTCTGTCTTTTTCCAAACCCTTATCAGCGAAAGTGCAATTATTTTTATAGTTGGTTGGATTTTTTTCTTTCCCGCCCTTCGTTTGGGGCTGCAGAAAGAATAATCTGCAGTTATTTATTACGACCGGTTTTCCTCTGGCTGTTGATTACTTTCTAGCGGTGTGGATTGCAAATGAGGTGAAATTCAATTTCTACGAGTTGGAATGAGGACCACAATTACAGCTGCCGGCACGGAATGCGAATTAATTGATTCTCTTCGTAGCATCGCACTGTGTAATGCCTGTCCATTTAGAAGATGTCTGAAGGGGGAATTATTCATCTGAAAACACCTATTTCAAACATTTATTTATTTATTTATATTTTTTTTGGCATTTACCAATGATAGGCTTCATTGTTCAGATATTTTGCTTTTTAACTTTCAGTTCAATTGTGTTTGGAAATTTGAAGGAATTAATCAGAGCCAAAATTTTTGTTGTTTGATTAAATCTCTGTTTAATTGTTCTATTTAAAAAATACCTGAAAAAAAAGGTTTAACAGAAATTAATATATATATATATATATATATATATTATTTTCTGTTAAACCTTTTTTAGGCATTTATGTTAATTCCAAAACTGAATTAAAAAAAGTTTTTTTTTTAATTTTTCCATATATTTATTTTCAATCTGAAATCTTGCATAATATGTTATTTGTCTGTATTATTTTTTTAATTATTTCTTAATATCAAATAAGAAGCAAATAGAAAGAAACTTTTTAGACAATTAAGAAAAAGTTGGAAAGAATATTTACTGATTTTCAACAAAATTTCCAAGAAGACTTAATTTAATTTGAAAAGCAATTAATTTTAGATTTTAAATGTTTTTTTTTTTTTTTTTTTTTTAATTTGCTTTTCAATAAAACTCTTTAAATGTGAACTTTACATGCTGAACAATGGCATATCTATACTATAAGTCTTCTACAATTTATAATTTTAAAACAATAAAAGTAAATGACAAAATTCTATAACAAAAAAAAAATCATATATTTGTATTATAAACACATGTTTGTAAAAAATAAATAAATATCCATACCTGAAAAGTACTACAGCTAAGCAATGATTCCTGTTAATATAACAAATGCTCCTAATTTTGCTTTAAAAACTTAGGTACATTATCAAACACAAATTTATTGCAAGTTTTTAAACAAATTTAAATTAATTTGAAATAACTGAAATATGTTATTTATATATATATATATATATATATATATATATATATATATACTCTAACTTTTATATAGATATAAAAGTTCTATCACTTAATTTGCATATAGATATGAAACTTTTTACTATTATATTTCAGATTAATTTTAATTGGTTTATTGAATTATTTATCTGGTTGTTTAATCAAAATCGCAATATAACTGAGAAAAAAAGTACTTTGATATGATCTAATTTTAAAGAAAATTTTAATGAATTTTTATTGAAATTTGTTGGTACAAACTTTAGTTGAGAAATTAAATTAAAAAAAAGTATCTAATTTTTAAAAAAAATAAAATAAAAAAGCATTCTACGATTTGTCCCAATTAGAGATAACGGTTCTCTACTACACAACAGTTTCATCTAACAGAGCATTGAACTCGTATTTTTCCACCTCATCCTTTTCTTGAAATATATAATCTCATACTCAAGCGATTTATATTGTGAAATAAAGATGCCCAGTGCTTTATACTGTTTACCTAATGATTGTAGAGTAAAATTATCATCATCAATTGCACGACAACCCAGGGTGGCCCAAGGCTTTCCTTTGAAGAGATGTCCATGCATTCCTCAGGGGGACAAGGGTCCTCCATTTCCTAACCTTTAGTACAGCAAAATCTTTTCAACTGCGTCTATCCATCGCGACTTCGGTCGTCCTCTTCCTCTTTGTCCCTGCGGAGTTGCCAAAACGAGCTTTTTACAGGGTTTAAATCATACATTCTAAATACATGAGCAGCCCAGTTTAATCTATTGATCTTAATAAATTTTATAATATCTGGGTCTTTATAGCATTAATTTATTTCTGCGTTGTACCGTCTTCTCCAACAATCACTTTGATTAAATAAGGTCATATGATAAATATTTGATTGATTATTTGCTAGGCACGAGACAAACATCCTTACATTTATTAACGTCTGGTCGTTCTTTTCTATACTTTGTGGTTTTTCTTAGTTCAATTAACTGGCTCCAAACCAAACATAAAATTAGTAATACTAAGAACAGAAACTGCGATCTTACAAAATTAGCGGTTAGATGTAATTTATTCTAGTTAACACCGGACGGAAGTTTGATTCCTGAAACCTCTAGCCTCAAAGATAAGCAAAAGTAAGATTTCTTTTGCCGGAAATTTTTTTTCCGCCGAAAGGAAAAGCAGCTTTCAAGAAAATATATTACTAAATCTTGTTTCTCTCATTTTTAAAAAAATATTTGAGATCCTGTTGTCAGCTGTTTATTTAAAATATTTACTTCTGTGTTAATATTTGCTTCATCTAAATCGTATTTTTTTAAATTTTTTAAAAAAAAACTTTCTTTTTTCCGTAATGAGAAAACATAAATAACTTAATACTGAGAAAACAAATTTTAATAATGTCATCATTGCAAAAGGAAGGAAAATCTACAGTATAACTTACATCAAATTCGCTAATAATTATACAAATTTCATAATTCATTACATGTTTTATTTCGAATAAAACATATAATAATAACTACGTAATACATAATGATACAATTTGCCCGACTCGTGGTTCAGTTCCCTTGACTGCATTGTTGTAGACACTGTTTCAAAATAGAGGAGATTCGATGGCGTTTGTAATGCTCAACATCTTGACTCGTTAGTCAGACTGCCTGATGGCAGTTTTCAGGGTTTTCTTCCATACGATATGTGGGGTAGTTCCCCCTAAAGTCCTCCCGGAAGGCACTGACGTCCTTTTTCATCGACACGGAACCATGTCAGACTTCTACTTATAAGTGCTCAATCACAACAGAAGCTCCCCTTCCTCTTTCCATGAGCAGATTACTAACGGGGAGCACAATGATTAGTCACACAATTTACAGCTGAATTTTTAATTTTTCTTTTCGTATCATTATTTATTATAGTACTTCCCCATTAAGACAAACTATTAAATCTGCCAAAAAAGCAAGTATGATTACTAATTCTCCTTGGTACTTTAGAAATGATGGCATTCATTTAGAATAATGACTCTCTTGTTCTCCTGAATATTTAAAATTTCATCCTCAAACTTGAAGATTGCATTTTATAATAATCTCAACTATATTCCAAATTCTGAAATTTTGCCCATTTATGATTTTCTCTTCCTTCCAATTCCAAACGCCGAAGGACGGTCGTGCCTAATTTGCAGCCATGCTAGACAAACGGCCCTAATGGTAATGGAGGCACGAACTTCTAACTGCAAGATTGCAGGTTCGAGCACCGACCCTGTGCTTTTTAAAATCATCATTTTAGTTAATCCTTCTTTCTACTGTACACCCACTTCAATTTTTAAAAAATTTTTACAACGTTTTTGTTGCTGCTATATTTTACTTATTAAAATTTTTCCAGCTTATAAAATTTTTTTTTCATTCGCTGATTCCTCATCACTTTACTTCCCTCTTCACTTTTTTCATATGTGTTGCTACTCTCTATAACCATCTTTTATGTTCTCCGCAACGTACCCAACTAACAAGTAGGTGTTTAAGGACCTGAGGGGCCAGGACTATCTATATGACCAAAACCAA
Source organism: Caerostris extrusa (assembly GCA_021605095.1). Taxonomy (NCBI): domain Eukaryota; kingdom Metazoa; phylum Arthropoda; class Arachnida; order Araneae; family Araneidae; genus Caerostris; species Caerostris extrusa. The sequence goes on along the minus strand of BPLR01010592.1, from coordinate 81,219 downwards.
GGATAACTCGAAATGACTGTCTGATTGAAAAGCAATTTTTTCAGAAGTGCTATTTCAATGGTCGACATCATTTCTAGTGAAGTTTTGATCTTTCCTAAAAACATTTATTTCAACATTTGATATAGTATTCAAATTTAACCTTCTTTATCATTTAATAAAGACTTTAATTTCAATAAACTTTCATATGGTAGTCTAATTAATACTGTTGATTAATGAGCAGGCCACAATGAATGAATTCATTATATCCATCAGATAAGATATTGTTAGTACTTTCTCATTATAGCCAAGCTCAAAATTGCTTGGCGATTTTTTTTTTCTTCAATTCTTTCTATTAGTTCACACTCTCCCTATATATATCTTGTTCAAATTTTCAATCGTTCATAAAATACTTTTTATTCATCCCCCTCAAGTTCAAATACATTTTTTTTATCTTGTAGTGGATGACACTGGATGTTAATAGTTTTCAAATATTAATTCATTCATTAAATTTAATTAACTTTTAGTTTTTTTTTTTAGATTTAAGTTGCATATATCTACCAATAGATGGTGCCAGATAAACTTAAAAATGAATGAAAATTATTTATAAAAGACTTTCTGCAATAGAGTGAAAAAAAAAGTAGGAATTGATTTAAAATTTTTTTTTTTATATTACTTGTTTTTTTTTATTCCTACATCCAAAATAGCATAAAGGGGAAGAAAAAAAAAACCTTTGCTGCAGAAACATGAGTGCTTTTATTCACCCAAATTGAAAAGAAGGAACTGTTTTTTATTCAATTACTGTAGAATCTATGTTGTCACAAATGTTATTTATTCTTCGAGAAACTGTATTATTTTAGAAAAAAATATTTTTTTTTTCGGACGTGGCCTTCATACACGAACAATATCTTCAATTCAAAAAGATATCAAATTTTTAGTGATTGTGGGATTTTATCGCATTTAGCAATACAATAACATTCTATATGATACATGACCTGCATTGTCATTAATATTTATTTGCAAATAATACAGACAATATTTGATTAGGAATATTTCCAATTGGTAGAAAGAAATTAATGTCTTTATATTTATAAATTTGATTTTTTTTTATCTCTAAATGGCGCGTTAATAAAGATGGTTTTTTAAGGCATCGTTTGAAAAAGTCTCCATATACAACGTTCAGTGGTTTTGGACAATCTTCGTCCCCTTTGTTGGAAATTCATATAACAACTATTCCTCACTATATTTTTTCGTGTTTTGAAATAACGTTTTTGCTGTGATTCCGTTGTTTGTTCCATCTTTTTGCATTTATATCATACTGCTTTGATGTACTTTGCAGCTTCCTATTTAGTGAGTTGAATTTCAATGCTATTTGCAACTCTTTTAAGAGTACCAGTTTTCAATCACTTATATATTTTGAGACACAAAACAGTATCAACATAGGACATTGAAAATAATATCTGAACAAATTAAATACTTGTGTCAAAGGAACGAATCTATGCCTTTAATTCACGTTACTCAATTGTCGTTGAATCTAATACTAAAATTATGACCTTCTGTCAATCACATTTTAAATAAAATGTTACATATATCAGCTGGAAGCTAGTCTTATTTACGTTTCTCACTTGTCGTCCAATCGAATATTGAGATTATGACCTTTTGTTAGTCACATTTTAAATAAAAATATTGCACAAATGTTGTTGAATGTTTAAAAGTTGGAACTTCAAGACGATTTGAAATATTCTTTAAAATTTACTAGAAAGGTACATACTGATTGGATGGTTGGTGGTGGGAAGGGCTAGTGATATCCAATGATCAAGCACTTACTAGGTCTATGCCTATTACTTTTTTTTTAATGTTTTCTGCCCTTATTAGTATTAATTTCATGTAACTCTAGTTGAGAACCATTTAATTAATTGATGCATTTAATTTTGTGCAAGTAATAGTTGAAGAATAAATTTCATTGAACAAATTTATACAATGCAAAAACTTTTAAAAACAAAAATTTTGCAAAAGGTTTTGAAGGATGCTACTTTGAGAGAATATGATCCCATCTTAATGCGATTTCTCAAAGTGCTTCTTCAAAGAATATTCTTCAATAACTGGGATCAATGAGCAATAAAAATCTTTTACAAGTGCCGCGCAAAATAACTCATTAGTAATTTTTCAAAAATGACAAATGGCTGCAGGAGATCCCGTAACAAGCTTCTTTCCCGAGATAGACAATGAGCTGAATTTGGTCCAAAAGAAACATTCAGTCTCCAATTACTGAGTTTCCACATTATTAGAGTCGCTAAAGCTTTAACGCTACCATAAATCGACCAGAACCATTTTTAACCAGCCTCTCTCTCACACACTGTCTGTCTACCATAATGCCAAAAGAAAGAAAAGAACTTCGTATCACAGGGTATGCATTTTTTTTTTTATTCCTTTTATTTATTCCGCTGCGTTCTATGTACATAAATAAAAAAAGCTCGCCAAACAAAGCAGAAATAAAACTAAAAAAAAAAAAGAATCCTAATGGACAAGAGATCGATTCGTCTTCTTCATCGTTCGTCGTTAGAGTTTCCTTTCAGATCTTTTCAAGAACTTTTTGAAACGACGACAAAAAAAAAAAAAAAAAAAAAAGAATTTTTACCTCTCTTCTTCTAAAACGAAGTCTTGATGAGAGGAAATTCGAAGGGGGAAGCGAAACAAAATAAAGAAATAAGAAAAAAAAAAAAAAAAAAGGAAATAGAACATCCATTCGTGAAGCTGCCGACTAAAAACAAAAGCTGTTTTTCTTCCGAGTTTCATTGCACCCGGCGTTACTGGGACGAGCACTTAAAAGAAATGACGTAGTCTTTTTTATTGGCATGCTTTTCAAGATGGCTGTGAAGGAATAAAAAAAAAATAGTGTCCCTTTTTTTTCTTTTTGCTATGCGTGAGATGGACAAAAGGAACCCTTTTTTTCATTTATTTATTTTTTTTTTTAAAGAATTCAGGCATCCTTTTATTTATTTATATTTCTTTATTTTTAAGCTTTAAATCGGAGGTGGCCAACCCAAATGATCTTGTAGGCCGCTTTGAAAATGCATCATAACTCCGCGGGCCGCATATAAAATTATACAGGGGATTATCAAAATAATGGAAACACCATAGATTTATAAAGAATCCTTTATTAATATGGTGTAGGACTGCCTTTGGCATGCAATACAACTTGGATTCGCCTAGGAATCGATTCGTGCAAGTGCTGAATAGTGTTTAGAGGAATATTGTACCATTCTTCATGGAGATATTATGAAAGTTCTGGGAGAGATGCCGGTGGAGGGTATCGATTCCATATTGAACTCTTTAAAATAGACCATAATGGTTCAATGATATTGAGGTTGGGTGACTGTGCGGGCCATGGTAGATGTTTAACTTCACCATCGTGTTCACCAAACAACGATTCGACAAGTCCCGCTGCATGGATGGGCGCATTATCATCCTGGAAAATTCCTTTCTTGCAGGAAACAAAGTTTGCATCATAGGATGGACCTGGTCAGTTAACATTTCTCTATACTTCCCACCAATGATCCTTCCTTTCAGGTTTACGACTGGTTCAGCACAAAAGCACGACACGGCTGCCCATTCATGACAGATCCACCTCCATGCTGGACAGTCGGAAGGGGCCAATCACGATCATACGCTTGTGCAGGTGTCCTCCAAACGTACACCCGCCTCGTTGTAGGGAAAAGTGTGAAAGGCGATTCGTCAGACCATATTACTCTCTTCCACTTATCAATTGACCAGGTTTTGTGAGTGTGGCACTACTGTAGACGACGTTTGGCATTAAAACATCTGTTACAAGTGGCTTGGGAATTGCTGCTCTGGCGTAAATGTCCTGTTTATGAAGGTGCTTTTAACTGTAATGATTGACACTGGAGAATCAGATGATGCTGATTGAGCTCTGCGGTCAATTTTGCTGCAATTGTTCGCTTTTGGGACATCGCAATCAGCTCCAATACCCGCTTGTCTCTTTCACTGAGCTTCTCTTTCCATCCACTTTTTTTGCTTTGCCGAGCTTGTCTTGCCACGCTGTGTGTATGCTGTCATGACTTTAGACACCATACCTCTAGAAATGCCTAAAAGTTGGGTTGTTTCGGTTACACTTGCTCCAGCTAGACGGGCTCCTACAATTTGGCCTCTTTGAAAATCTGAAAGGTCCGCATTTGGCGCGTTTGAAATAAATCCAAGACTTACAGAACTTCAATAAAGTTACCACGTACTATTAGAATATATATATTTTTATTTAAAAAACTGGTAGCTATTATTATATTTTAATGCTTACGATGCGCATTCAAAAATGTCACTTTTATTCACAGGTGTTCCCATTATTTTGATATCCCCCTGTATATCCCCATATTAAATTTAGACCCACTATTGACATTTTTTGGAGTGAAAAATTGAAACATGAGTTATCATTATTGTGTTTACTATTATTCGTACATATAAACACAGATAATATACTAATAACGATACTAAAAGCACATTGTAACGAAATATATAACTCTAAAAATGAAATATAAAAATATATAAATATAAACGGAATAAAAAAATGAAATCATTAAAGATTATTTATTTTACTAGTGCTGTATTTGTTCCTCAATTCTTTCATTTAGCTTTTGCAAATCGATGCGCACGTATCATAAGCTTGCAGATCATATGGGCCTGAATGGCCGAGGTGGCTAACTCTCTGGCGCTATGGTTTGAGGTTCGGTCAATTTAATGGTTGTTTGTATTTGGTTCGGAATTTCAACTTTAAAAAGTAGGTCCCGGTCTAAGTTGGATCGTAGAGCGTTGCGGGGGCATTGAACTAAGCGTCCGTGGCTTATCTGTCAGCAGTTAACTGTCCCTGGGTATCAAAGTGAGTAACATCTGTGCAGCGCTTGATCCTTAAGTGCATAAGACAAGAACCTGTTATTCTAAGTGTTTGCCAGCTGCATTAGAAAAAAAAAAAAATAAAGCTTGCAGAATATAATTTAATTATTCTGCGAACTCATAACTGCAAACTCATAAATAAAACATGAAATATCTGTCCTACATTCGCAAGAATATTATTTTAAAATCAAAGTTAATTTTTTTCTCATAATTTCAACAGTTTATTTTTAAAATATATGGATGCACACATAATGCATTTTTAATACAATGGAATTCACTATTTTGACCATTATAAAATAAATATATTTTGTAAAAGTGTGATAAATCTCACGGGCTGGAAAAATGTTCAAAGCGGGCCGCGGATTAACAACCGCTGCTTTAATTGCTTGTTTCTGGTCGCATAGACTTTCCACAATATGAATTTAAAAACGAGGAGTTAAAAAAGTGAAGGATTTACAAAACTTGTAAGGTAATGAATGCTATCTTGCTATCTTAAATCTCTTTCTAGCGAATATCAGCATAATGAAGATGCTTTAGGCGCATTTGATTAAATCAGGTGAAATATAAATTTACCTGAGTGACTTCATTTAAAAATCTTCATTCTCAGCCGTCTGGCAGTAAATTTAAAAGCGTAAATAATTGAGGTATACTTTCATGCCTGAGGAAAAAAGCTTCAAAGTTCCGAAAGAGAACCAACACGATTTTATTCTGAGCATTTTCAATGCCATTGATATTATTGTATATGCGCATCTGAATATTAAACAAATTTCATTTACTATATTTCGTATTTTCTCGACAGATATGCGAGCAAGGAAAGAATTTTAAACACTACAAGGAAATTCGTATACATTCTTATATTTTTTATATGCATCGATTCCTTTATATCGATGTTATAAATAAATCCCCATGGGTCCTTCTGACAGTGCGTGCTAGCTGTATTTCAATAAAATGCGTGTCCTAATCCCTTATGGACGTTCCCTATAGTTATTAATGTAAAAAACTCATCGAATGGTTTGGTTTGTCGCTTTACAGTCATTTTGTACCCACTTTAGACTAGGACCTGCAGTTTAACGTGGATTCGAACCACTGACAAACATCCATGTCACCGTCAGGATTCGAGCCTGTAGCTTGTGGTATCAACGGCCAGAGCGCTAGTCAATTGGCCATCATGCCGCAGTCGATATGGTAGAGAACTTTGATAGAATATCTCTCATCGATAGTTCGACTTTCTAGTTAAAGTGTTCCGGTTTCCACCAGTACTACAAACAAATACAGGAACGGTAATTCTTGATAGGAGGTCTATGTGACTAGAGCTCTGGTTTTCTGACAAGCGCTCACAATTCGAGTTCCGGCTGTGGCATGGAATTGTAGTCGTTCGGAATCCACTTTAAACCGTAAGTTCCTGTCTAATATGACTGTTGGGAGTAGGAGTGACAACACTACGCCTTAAAAGGAAAAACATCTCATGTTTCGGAATCTGCCAGTAGGCAGACGGCCTTGGGGGCATGATGACTGAGTGGCTAGCGCTCTGGCGCTCGATACCACGGTGGTGCCATGGATGTTTGAGGTAGTTCGGAATCCACTTTAAACATTAGATCCCGGTATCATATGTCTGTAAAATGTCACAGAGCCCAATCAGACTACTCACCCGCATCATTCCCAAACTGTAAAGGGGGCAAACTCAACTCTAGGCACAGTGGTGTGGTGTAGTCGTAGTAGGCAGACGGCCTTGTCCTACCATGGGGCTGTTACGGCAATGAAGAAGAATTCTTGATAGGCCGAAATCAAGGCCGAATATTTCTCTCCTCACAATGTTCTAGGGACGACCAAAGTGATTCCCATCAATACAGAAAGTTGAGCAATTTAATAGTATCATGTGCAATATTTTAAGCAAGGGAAAATACCGCTTTGCAGAGTTAAAAAAAAAAAAATATTAATTATTTATAATTCATAAAAAATTAATGATACTTGCCATTTATTGTTGATAAAAAAAGTACATTAAATATAAATTATTAGGAAAATATATGAATGATTAGAATTGGAATTATAATTCAAAACTATATAGAGGGAAAACACAAACATAATACAGTTATGCTCCGATAAAAATAAATCAATATTTGAAACAAACACATTCGATTGCATTATAATATATTTTAAGTACAAATAATATTTAATATCCTCCATTCAATCTTCTGAAAACAAAACAAACTGGGTTTCTTTTTTTGTCATTGTTTACATTACTGTTTATATTTACAATAATTATTTGTTTACCTTCCACTCAAAATTATTTGCATATTTATCATCGTATTTGATTATTATTTTTGTTGCATCACAAAAATTGTTCCTTATTTACGAGAAACTTGTTTATTTTCTATTCCTCCATTCTTTAAATAAATTATACATTCGGTCTTTTGATTTATTATTTTGTCTATCACTTTGATTGTTATCTTGAAAACTTATCTTTGATTGTTAGGTTATGGAACACAAATTAATGTTCGAAATTGAGTTGCTTTGTTTATTATATATTTTTGTTTTTACGTTTTATATATATATATTGTTTTTACGTTTTATATATATATATTGTTTTTACGTTTTTATATATATATATTGTTTTTACTTTAGGAAAACAACTGACTTTTGAGTTTTTAAAATACATTCAATACATTTCATTGGTGTTGTAACTATTTATTTCCATTTTTGTATTTAATAGTGTTATGCATGTCTTAGGTTAACGTGTTTTTTAATTGTAAAATATACTCAAACCTTAAGTTCAGAGTAACTTCAGTCATAACAGACTTTTCAAGAGCAACTTGTTTTAAACGTTTGGTATGATCAGAAGTATCTTCAAAAGAATCCTTGGATGACCATTCTCAATGAAAAAGTTCGCTCGAAACAAACAAATCAAATAATTGCATTTTAACAAATTCTTATTTTCCTTTTTAACAAAAATCTTTTTCATTATTATTTTTGCAATGATCCCATTAATTTTTTAATTTTGCAGAAAAAAAAAAAAGAACCAATTTTAATCAAATTTTGTTGTTCTACTTTTTGACAGCTTTTCAAACATTGTGCATTATGTCACGCTTGTGGGGGAAAAAAAAAAAAAAAGAAACTAAAAGGAGAAAAATCATAATTAAATATCGAAGTATGAGATATAAGAACGAAAAGATGAAATAATAAAAAGTGAAAAAAACTCACAAAGTATCTAAAAAAATATATATATACATATTTTAAAAAAAGAAGGGGGATCTGTTCTACCGAACTTTCAAAAAAAAAAACTCTTGGAATCAAAAAATTGTAGAACAGATCTTCCTAAACATGAACTCCAAACTGTATTTTCAATTTCTTTATTACCAGAATTATGTTTTTCTATAATTAAAAAAAAAAAAAATACGTCCACGTATGATAATTTGAGATTCATTTATTTTTAATTATTATTAATTTAACTGCTGCTAATACTGTTAATGCAATAAATGATTTGATTATTTTTAATAAGACTTTAAAATATCATCATAATTTAAGTTTTTCCTCCCAATTAGTATAACTAGATAAATTTTTTTCAGACTAGTTTCATTAAGGAAAACTTTACATGAAAGATAAAAATAATTTTCTTCATTTCCAGTTCATCGTAATGTATTCAAACAAAGCTGTATTCAATGTTATATTTCAAAATGTATTACTTACACAATTTTTTTTCTGTACAGTTTTTAAGCTTGAGGCGATTTTATAACGTTATCATTAAGTATTCAATTTTTGAGTTTCAGATAAAAAACAATGTAAATTTTTGGTTTTTATTTTTTTTTTTTAATTTGCAAATGATTTTTTTAATTAATGAATATAAACAAATGCATATAAACCTATTTAGTGTAAATAATGAATATAAACTTATTTAGTGTAAAAATGTAATGAATATAAATAAACTTATTTAGTGTAAAGTAATGAATATAAACTATTTAAAAAGTAATGAATATAAACTTATTTAGTGTAAAGTAATGAATATAAACTTATTTAGTGTAAAGTAATGAATATAAACTTATTTAGTGTAAAGTAATGAATATAAACTAATTTAGTGTAAAAGTAATGAATATAAACTTATTTAGTGTAAAGTAATGAATATAAACTTATTTAGTGTAAAGTAATGAATATAAACTTATTTAGTGTAAAGTAATGAATATAAACTTATTTAGTGTAAAGTAATGAATATAAACTTATTTAGTGTAAAGTAATGAATATAAACTTATTTAGTGTAAAGTAATGAATATAAACTTATTTAGTGTAAAGTAATGAATATAAACTTATTTAGTGTAAAGTAATGAATATAAACTTATTTAGTGTAAAGTAATGAATATAAACTAATTTATTTAGTGTAAAGTAATGAATATAAACTTATTTAGTATAAAGTAATGAATATAAACTAATTTAGTGTAAAGTAATGAATATAAACTTATTTAGTGTAAAGTAATGAATATAAACTTATTTAGTGTAAAGTAATGAATATAAACTATTTAGTATAAAAGTAATATAAAACTAATTTAGTGTAAAGTAATGAATATAAACTTATTTAGTGTAAAGTAGTAATATAAACTAGATTATTATTATTAAAGTAATGAATTTTTTTAAGTTGTTAATATAGTAGTTTTATTATTATTTTTTTTTCTTACAGTTTTATGCTTAAGGAGATTTTATTACATTATCATTAAGTATTCAATTTTTAGTTTCAGTTTAAAAACAATGAACATTTTTCGTTTAATTTAATAGACTGTTTTTTGTTTATAAATGAATAAAAAATAGCAATATATAAAACATGTAAAGCATGAATGTATAGCAATATATAAAACATTGTTGATCATTGTTCAGGTTTCTAAAAACTCTTAAAGATTTTAAAACATATAACCAATAAAACAAATGAAACATTTCTTTATAAAGATAAAAAAATTTTAACCTATCCATATAATTATCGAGAACCATTATGTCATTGTATTCTTTTGTAGATACTGAAAGTTTTTTCACACACACACACAAAAAAAAGGTAAAGAATTAAATGACACGTTTTATTTGAATAAAAAAAAAGTTTATTGCATCTTGGAACAGTAAATGCTTAATGGCATACATAAAAAATAGTTAGTAATGTAAAAGTTTAAGGATAGAAAAAAAAAAAAAATGAATATCAAATAAAAGCGAAGTAAGGAATAGAAAAGAAAAGAAAGATTGAAGGAGTTGCGATTATGATACAACTGCAAATTTATGCTTCTCTCGCTAATGTACTTTCATAACGCCTCCTTAAACATTATAATTTTATTTAATTCGCTTCAGACTGATGCATGGAAAAAAAAAAAAAAAAAAAATTAAAAAGCTGAAAAATCAAAAAGTGAAATGACTAGATATAGGAACGCAAAAAAGATAAAACAGTAAAAGTGAAAAAGAGCTTACAAAATTTCTTAAAAAAAAAAAAAAATTATCTTAGAAAAGAAATGAAGAAAAAGTAAAAAAAAGAGGAGAGAGGATTGCAAGAATCATATTGCCTGAGGACTTCCAAGAAATAAAAGGATTGTTTTCAAAGACTCTATATCTCTTTTCACCGAAACTCCCAAGCAAAAAGCAAAGGAAAATTTTCTTTTCTTTTCTGTTTTTGTATTACCATAAAGCGGCGAAGAACTATAAATCAAACTAGCAAACTACGAGAATTCTTGAAAAGTTTTGGTCCAGGAAAAAGAAGTAGAAGAAAAAAAAAAATTTTTTCGTCGTTGTTTGTGTTAGAAAGAGTTTGAACTGAGATGAAATGAAAAATTTTAATGTAGTAAAAGTAGTTATATGCGGTTGATGGTTTTAGATTTTATAATAAAAAAAATTTTGAACAAAAAAGTATTATTTATTTTTTTATTTTAATGAAAAGTTAGATCACTATAAATTAAATGCTTATTTTTATAATAATATATAATATAAAAATATAATACATAATACTTGTATACAACTTCTAAAGTTTTATTTACTGTTACATAACTATAAAAAAATTCATGATTTTTATTATATTTTTGTTTAAAAAGATTTAATAACATTAAAACGAAGAAAATTAGATAATTCTAAATTAAATGCTTATTTTTATAATAAAAATATATAATATAATAATAAATAATATATAAAATATAATATATAATATAAAAATATAACACTTGTATAATTTCTAAAGTTTTATTTTACTGTTACATAAATGTTTTAAAAATTTTCTTCGTTTTATTGTAATTCATTTTCTAAAACTTCTAACTATAAAAATCATGAATTTTTTATTTTAATTGTTTTCTTGTTTAAAAAATGAATTACAATAAAATGAAGAAAATGTTTTAAAAATTAGAGTTTTTACGACATTATTTTTAAGTTACTCTACAGTGTTTTCTACAGTGTTATTTTACATGTTTTTTAGTGTACAGTTCTACAAATTTATAATAAAAAAATTCTGAAATAAAAATAATATATATTTTTTTTATTTTAATGAAAAGTTAGGTCATTATAAATCAAATGCTTGTTTTAGAATAAAAAACGGATGAAATACATAACACTTCTATAATTTCTATATTTCATTGCTACATTAATTATAAAAAGTTTAAGTTTATTATTATTTTTTTTTGTTAAAAAATAAATTACATTAAAAAGAAGAAAATTTTAAAAAAGGATTTTATTAGAGTTTTGCAACATTATTTTTTAAAGATATTTTACAGCGTTTTAAACTTAGTTTACATTTATTTAGACATATTTATTTATGCAACTCTAGAGAAAAAACATACACAAAATAACTACAGTTATAATAACGTTTAGAAAAATAAATTAAAATACTTTTATTTCAATTTCACTCATTGTTTTCTCTATTGCTTACAAATTAAAAAACTTATTAACTCAAAGAGAGAATGTAATATTTCAATTTAATACTTTTATGAAAAAGAAATCAATGAAAATAATGAAGATTTTCATCTTTGTTGTTTGTTTTTTATTTCATTTTATCTTGTTAAAAAGAAAATATCATGTACAATTTTTCATTTGAATAAATTTTGCTAAAAAGTGATTTTAGATAATTAAAGATCTAATATTTTTAAATATATTTGTTACGCCGACGTATTCGAAAATTTTAATAAAAAATAGTGGAGGAGAAAGATTAAATGTTGGCAGTATTTTCTTTTTAATAATTGGATTTTTGAAAGTAAAGTTGCATTTGAAAATTAAATGCAGGTAATAATATTTTCTTTTATAATTGGATTCTAAAATAAAGAAAGGTTGCATTTGAAGAAATTGGAAAAAAGAATGAAGTGAGAATTTATTTATTGTTTCGTTACTTATTTTTCATTTTCATTTTCATTTTTTAAAAAAAATAAAATAGAATTTAAAAAAATATTTGTTATGGTAAATGGACTGGAACGTTAAATGACAAATTAATTATATCTTCCTGTAATTGAATTTGACTGATTAATTATAGACATAAATATCAACAAAAAAGTATAAATATTTGTTTTAATCATTTTCAATTCTTTTAGCATTTTTTTCCAATCAAACTTATTAAGCATTTTTTTTACCAATAGTAAATCTAAACTGTAACTTTTATCTTTCATAAAATAAAATTAGGCGTTTAATTTAATGGAATATTTAAAATGATTCATTTTAATAAAAACGTATATAATTAATAAACTTATAATATTAACTGTGGCGGACTTATACATTTTTTAAACAATTCTTTGAAAAATTGTTCATTCCATTTATCCAGTTCATTACCCTTTTATAATAATAAATTGCATTATCTATATTTTTGCAGACTTTGCCTTTTTTCTTTTTTGCCTTTTACGAAATAAAAGACAGTGGAATGTTATTTTTAAGTCTGGAACTAATTAATAAAGCTTAGTTTAGAAAAATGAGGAATGCGATTGAATTCTAAATTTGTTTTTTGACCATTAATTTTTTATATTTTTTTCTTTTATTTTCAAACACAATGTTTGATAATAATGTTTGTGGTAGAAGAATTTATGGTATTTCATGTGTGATAATAAAATTCTTTGAAGTTGTTTTATCCATTTAATTGTTCAGTTTGCTGGAAATAATTATTTTAATAAAAACTTACCATGAAACAAAAATACGATCTGTTGGTAATTTAATACAATAGCACCTCATTAATATCAACATTTTCCATTTTTTAATGTTTGCTTGCAACTAAATTCAGGAAAGATAAACGTTTTTTACTGTATCTCAAGTCTCTGATTAATAAAAAAATATATATATCTTCATTTATATTTAACATAAATTTTTTTGTTAAAAATCTCTATTTTTGGCATGTTCTAATCCAGGGATGGCCAACCCGCGGCCCGCCTTGAATATTTTTCCGGCCCGCGAGATTTATCACACTTTTACAAAATATATTTATTTAATTACGGCCAAAGTTGCGAAGACCACTGTATTAAAAAAATACATTATGTGTGCATCCATAGATTCAAAAATTAACTGCCGAAACTATGAGAAAAATTAAGTTTGATTTTAAAATAATATTTTTTGCGAATATGTGACAGATATCGCTTGTTTTCTTTATTAAATTACAGTTATGAGTTCGCAGTATAATTAAATTATATTCTAACCATCCCCAGATACGTGCAGTTGATTGTTGATAGCAGAGTAAACCAGACTCTTAGTTGAAGTTTTTAGCTCTTTTGGTTCAACATACACCTGCGAATCGTTTTTTTTTTTTTTTTCGACAATGAAATCGACCGGACACAACGGATGTAATACCAATTACGATGTGCAAATACCCAAATTGAGATTGATTTGCAAAAAAAGCTAAATGAAAGAGTGAAGAAACAAATATCGCACTACTGAAATAAATAAATATAATGTTTTCATTTTTTTATTTCGTTTATATTTATATATTTTCTATAATTCATTTTTGTTATATATTTCTTTACAATGTGCGTTTAGTATCATTATTATTATATTATCCATGTTTACATGTAAGAATAATAATAAATACAAAAATAGTAACTTCATTATGTTTCAATTTTTCACTCCAAAAAATGTCTGTAATGGGCTTAAATCTAATATGGGGTTATGTAATTTCATATGCGGCACGCGGAGTTATGGTGTATTTCCAAAGTTGCTCGGAAAATCATTTGGGTTGGCACCCTGTTCTAATCTCTATTTATTGATACAATGGTTATTTTTTTATTACAATTATGTTAACTATTAGCATTCTTTGTAATTCAATGCAACTGAATTCAATAAAAAAGAACTGATTACCATGGTTATTACTTTGTATTTTATACAGTGCTACGATTTAAAAATTCATGATATCTATTTTCATCTCATAATTATGGAAAATATAGAGAAAATTACATATAATACCTTAAATATTATAATTATATTTTGACAAAAGGGATAAAAATAATTATAAATTATTTGCAAATGAAAAAGTTCGGAATCTTCAGTTTTCAGTTGAAATAGTACAAAAAAAAAACCATATTTACAGTTTAAGTTTGCTTTCGGATAAAATTCAAGGGATTATAATATTACTAATGGGAAAGTTATCTGAATATGAAAACATATTTAATAACGAATTTTTCTTCATTTCTTTTTTTAATCAAGCATGAAAAGGGTTCACAACATAAAAAAAAATAATATACAATCAAAAAGATTTTGCATATTATTCTTATGCTGGACTATTTTATTTTTGTTTATTCAATATAAATAAATATTATTTAATTAATAATTTATAATTCTACTTGGGACAAATTATTAATAGAAATGAAATCATTAAAATCATTGCTTGATTCAATGAACTGGTAATTATAGAATCTGCGCTATGCAATTTGTGAGATAAGAACATTTTTGTTAAATATTAAGTTGTATATGTGAGATCGAATTTCTGATAAGCCTGAAAACTGGTGTACCCCAAAAAATAAATAAAATAAAATAAAAATACATAATAATAACAACAATAATGTTTGAATAGTTTCAAATATAATAGTAATAAAATAAATGCAAGGCATTAATTTTGTATTGTTTATTAATTTTTATTCGTTGTGTGCTATGATGCTTTCGTTTGATGTGTGTTTTTAATGACGCAAATTTCTATATCTTGCGTTTACCTTGATGTTACAACCATATTGTACTTGTACATAATCGAAGTTATCAGTTTTGTTACTTGCATTTTGAAGAATAAGAAAATTTACAGATATATCATTGAAATGAAATAACAGATTTAAGATTAACTTAACATAATATGTTTTTATGGATCTATCATGTGAATAGAAGTGCAGTGCAACTTCCAATAATTCAATCATTCTCCCGTTTTTAATGTTATTACAAAAGTAGATACTTGATCTTAATTGCCATCATTTTAATAATAAGTAAAATGGCTTGGGTTGAAAAGAAAAGTTATATCTTTTATAAATACATATACATATACACAAAATGTGTATCCTACATAAAGCATATTCTATGCTTCATGTTTTATGTATTATATTAAGTACTGTTTTTATTATTACTCTGGCGCTCGGTGTCACAAGTTTCAGGTTCGAGTCCCGCTTTCGGGTTCGGTCTAATGTGACTGTAAAACGTTGGGCGTAGAGTTGATAACCCTATTCCGCAAAAAGAAAACATCTCTTGCTTTCGAATCTGTCAGTAAAGCTGACGCCCTTGGTCCTACATGGACTATAGAGCCGGGGAGTTAGTTAGTTTTTATTATTAATATTATCTTTAGGTCTAGTATCAGATGGAATTATCTATGTATCTAATATATTTAAAACGCATTTTTTTTTATTAATTTGGTTTCTTTTATGTAACATCTTTCTTTACTGTTATTACAGCTTTATGCAGGCTTGAGCCTCCAACACATCAGCTCTCCATCTGTCTCGCTCTAATTTCAATCTCTTCCAGTTAATAATTTTTAGTTGTCTAAGATCCTCTTCGACGGCATCAATCCACTTTTCTCTTGGTCTTCCTGTTGTTGAACAATTTACATAACATAATTCCTTTTAATAATGTTTCTCTCATCTCAACGATGTTCCCTTACAATTAAAAAAAAAAAAAAAAAAAAAAAATCCTTTTAATAATGTTTCTCTCATCTCTCAACGATGTTCCCCTACAATTAAAAAAAAAAAAAAAAAAAAAAAAAAAAAAAAAAAAAAGGAAATACATTTTATAAACACATTTTTATCTGTTTTTAATATCCCATATTAATTTACTTGTTCATTAACTATTATGATTTTATTTAATTTTGTTTTGATAAGATATTATCTGCATTTCTTAGAAATTTTTGATTTTAAAGTAATTTTGATTAATTAAGTTCTTAAATTGTTGTTGCCGAGAAAATAAGATTGTTTAAAAGAAACCTGTATTCTTTAAATTCCTCTTTTATTATTTACTGACATTACTAGCCTTGTACAGGCTTGCGCTTCCAACACAACAGCTCTCCATCTGCCTCACTCTCAATCTCTCCCAGTTAATCATTTTCAGTTGCTAAGATCCTCTTCGACACTATCAAAACCATCTTTCCCTTGGTCTTCTTCTCTTCCTATTGTTGAACAATCTACATAACATATCGTTTTTATGAAGTATCCCTCATCTCTACGATGCACATGTCCGAGCCAGTGGATTCTTTGTGATTTGATGTATCTCACAATGTCTCTATTTTTAATTAGGTGCTCAATTTTTTTTGTTTGGTCTTCTAATTCATATAATATTGCCAATTCTTTGTCAAAAAATTTTTCACTCGAACACTCGACCTTATAGAGTTCTTATTAGACACTCGACCTTATTAGTTAAATAAAATTTTTTTTGATTCATAATCAAAAATTTTATTTTCGTGAAATAAATCTGGTGTTATACAACTTTTATTTGCGTAAAATGCTCGATCACGAGCTTGTTTTATGTATCATAATTATCAAAAATGTTTTTAAAAAAAATGTGAATTTTTTTTATAACACAGAAATGGTTGGGAGATGGCAAGAAAAAGCTTTTTGCATTAAACAAACAACGACTTAACTAAGTTATACTACCCAATTTTACTTTAAATTTATGGTAAATGATGACAAACATATACAGTAGAATCTCTTTAAGTCGAACCTCGATAAGTCGAAAATCTCCAAAACTCAAAAAATTTTTTGTTCCCTTCCTTCAAGCCCCAAAACCTCCATTACTCGAAATTTTAACCCTCTGTATGTCGAAATAATTAGTCAATCCCCACAAGCCATTTTGGTATATATTTTCCCTCCGTAAATCGAAAAAAAAAAAAAATTGGACCTCTGTATCTCGAACATTAGCATTGTTTGATTTTACAACCTTTACCTTATTTAACTCGATACCTTTAAAAGTGCTTCGGAATTATTTTGATTTTTTATTGTGGTAGTAATATAACCTTAAGTTGCAAATAAGCATATTTATTTCCTGTGTAACTTGAATTTTTATTTATTTTAACTCTCTAACTCAAAATAAGTTAGAAAGAATCTAGACCTCTACAAGTCGAAGATTTCCTTACAAAGTCCGCGTAAGTCGAAAACTGTATAGCTCGAATTGTTTGGCGTCTCCCTTGAAGTTCGACTTACAGAGGTTCTACTGTATATCACATTTTAAAATGATTTCCTCTTTCAACTTAAAGCAAGCATAACTGGGATATCAAGATATTACTCACAATTTGCTTTTGGTTGTAAAAGAAGAGAAGAGCTTTTCTTTTTTATCAGTCGTCCCACAAAAGTGAAATACACCTGTCTCCAAATATATGCGCTTATCTTGCCTCATGACTCAGTAAAGATCAAACAGAGATGAGATGTGAGCCTGGGGTGGGAGGGGGGGGGGGAAGGGAAGGAGCAGGCACTCAGACACAAGCTCAAAAGAAAGACGTCTGCTATCAGCCGACTTCTTAAAAGAGTGGCGAAAAGCAAAAAAAAAAAAAAAAGCGGACATCTGTGTTTGCATAATTCTTGAAGAAGAGGTTGAATTCCTTCTGCAGGTTTTGCCATTTGGCCACTCGAAACTGCTGAAGTGGATCCTTAACTAGCTGAAGGATGGCCTTTGATAAAAAATAAAAAAGCGAGGAGGAAAAATTAGCTTCGTTTCTTTATGCCTTGAGGATAGATATCTTGAAATACTTTAGGCTGTTGATTGATTTTTAAAATTTTTTTGCTGTCATCAAGTTGTACGATCATTCATTCAATCAAAGATCAAATAGATACTACACTTAATTTTTAAAGAGGAAATCAAGCATGTTTTTTCAAATTCACAGTAATTATATTAATAAAAAAAACTATTTTAATATATTTTAAACTTTAGAAATTTAAAAAGTGATAAACAGAAGATAATTTAGCGATAATTATTGTTGGATGAATAGATGTTTGCTTATCAATGCAAATGTGAATTAGTCAAATTTAGAAAATTTTCAACCATTGAAAAACAAGTATTTTTTTAGGATATAAGACATATTCATCAGTTTCATAGATATTAATCTTTAAATAAATAATTCTCTACAGATTTTTTTTTTTTTTATTTGTAATTCAGGAATCAGATTTTTATGAAAAAAAATTCACTTTGGAAAAATACTGCATTGCTAGGATTAAAAATGGAAAAATTTATTAGATTAAGTACAGGATGAATGTATAAAAACTTTCTTGATATATGAGCCCATTCACAGAAAATGATCTGATTTAAGGTATTTTGGTTTAAGGTTAAGGTTTAAGTTTAAGGGTTAAGGTTTTGGTTTAAGTCAAGGTTAAATTTTGGTTTAAGATATTTTGAGATCAACGCTCAAGAGTCATGTGAAAAACAATAGTTAAACTCTAACAGTTATGGTTACAGTGACAACGATTTTGAAAATTTTATCCTTACAACAAAATGCTCTATCTGACGTCGTAAGAATGCAAGATGGTACTCCCCCATTTGTGAACTCTTCTGTCAAACGTTTCTTAACACAACAGTTCGGTGACAGAATTATCTCCGCCATTTCACGTTTCCAGGACCGACAGGGTTCCCCTATCTCACTCCAATGGATTTCTGTTTGTGAGGATACCTGAAATCTAAAGCGTATGCATCTAATCCGTAAACTGCGTTCTAATTTGCGTGAGGTCCTCAGACGTCAGGTTCCTTTTGCCATGGTACGTGCTTCAGTTTATATACCATCTTCATTATGAAAAGTGTCATTGTGTGTGAAAGAGGTCACATGGAAAAATTGTGAAATATATTAAAATGTTTTGCTTCCTGATGCTTCTCTGTAATTATTGGCTGTCTCCATTTTCTTTTTAGTTTGTCTAACGCTAGCGATTTTCCTACTACAGATAACGTTCGAAACCTATTTATGGTTTTGCTCAATGAAGATCACATTCCACTTAAAAAAAAAAAAGTAGGTGTTGTCATTTGAAATGTTCGAAATTGGTTCAGTTAGAATTTAACTGTTTTTCATAAGATTCTTAAAGCACATACCTCAAAATAACTTAAACCAAAATTTCATTCACTTTTTGTGAATGGTATGATAGCTAGGGACATCGATAATTACATAATAGCTCTTATATCATAATTTTTTTTATAATCATCTTAAACTCTGTAGACTAGTTAAGAATAAATTATAATCTTTTTCAAAAAAAAAGCTTACCTGATATAAATTTTAAGTAATATTTAAATTATTTGTTCCATTTAGTTTTATATTTTAGACTCAGAAACATGAAAATTTATTCTTATGATTAAGTGAACCAAAATTTGAATTTTAGGATCAAAGAATTGCAGTAAACGTATTTTATGAAAAAATACATTTTTTGTGACTTATTTTTTTATTGATTTTAGTTAAACATGTTAAAATGTTTTTACTGTTTCTCTTCGTTAAAGTGCAAAATATTGCGCATCTACTTAATTAAAAATCATTTTGTCTTTTATATTTAAAGCTTGAAATAATACTACTTCTGTTTAATTCATTTCTTCTTTCCAAAAACGACATCTTCCTCTTCCCCACCTTCACTTCATTGAATTCTCGACAGCTTTCGACGAGTGTTCCACCCAAAATTATCGATATCTTTTAAACTATCCTCAATTGATTAATCGATGCGAAACACTTTAACAAAAAACCTCCAGTTAATGTGCAAGAAAGGAAAGAATACAACAGAACAGAATAAAAATAGTAAAATAAAAAAATAAAAAAAAAAAAACGTTTGCCGCCATTGAATTTAGAGAAATAGATTATTTGCTTTTGCCCTCCCATATTCCTTACCCGCACCGGCTTCTTTCCTCATTGTAGAGCATCACTTCATCGGGCCAAACCCTAAAGCTAGAACTTTTATTAAGCACTGCACCCGATCTATAGAAGAGAACGACTGCCTTCCCCAAATCACATTGATTACCATGCCCTGTTCTACCTCCACCCCACCCCCCCCCCCTTCTACTTTGTGCTTCCCTCCCCTTTTCCACATCTCTGGGGGAGAAGAATTATCCTCCATGCCCCCCCTTCTGCAGCTGCTGCTGTAATTTGGAACAATCTCCTGCAGACCCCCCTCCCTCTCGTTTTGCCCACCCCTTAAGGGAGGAGAGGGATTCGGCGAGGAGATAATTACAAAATCGATCCTGGCTTCAATGCGCCTGCGCGGTGTAGGGATGGAATGGATTTTGGCCATGCCCCAGATTTCTTCTTGTGTGGACACCGAAGATCTTGATCCCTACCAAGTCATTATCTTTGTTAAAGGGGCATGTTTTGCTGGCTTGCCCTCCTTAATCCTTTATGGGTAGTTGTTGTCGAACAAAAGAGTTGAGAAAAAAAAAAAAAAAAAAGTAGAGGAAAGCCATCAAAAAGTACATGGTTTTTATCTTTTGTTTCTCTTTGAAGACGTCGGTCAGTTAGGTTGACATTTAGGAAAATAAATTTGCCTTCATGTTAATTTCTGATAACAAAAAGTTGCATAAGAATATTACTCAATTTGTTAAAATCTTGAGAAGAAACAAATATTTTGTGTCATGGTTCATTAAAAAAAAAAAAAAAAAAAAAAAAAAAAAATCTATCAAGAATGTGAAATATAATATGTTGAGAAGAGATGGATCTTTTAAAAAGAAATTATTAAATGTTTTAAGAAATATTCCATATCATCCGTTTTCAACCAAAAAGAAAACTTTCTTTCGTATGATTACTAGAAACTAAACAGTATAACTTCTGACTTGTAAGAAGATAGTATATGCATATAATTCATGATGTAAATTAAAGTACACCATAAACTTATGTGATCAATAAATCTTGAAATCCATATTCAATTAGGAAAAAAAAAAAGTAGTTTATATCTGAATAAAGATTTTATATACATAAATTGATAGTTTTTTAGTTTCAAAGACATTGACTGCTGACTTGTAAGGAAGATAAAAAGCAATATTCAAGCCGTTCATAAAGTAAATTAAAATACATCATAAATTTGTGTCATCAATAAATTCTGGAAATCCATATTTGGTTAAGGGGAAAAAAAAAAAATAGTAATTTATATCTGAATAAAGGTTTTATACACATAATTTGGACAGTTTTCTAGTTACAAAGACGTTGAATGCTGACTTGTAAGAAAGATTAAAAAGCAATATACATACCATTCATAATTTAAATTAAAATACACCATAAATCTGTGTGATCAATAAATCTAGGAAATACATAATCAGTTAGAAAAAACATAATAAAAATTTTTATATCTGAATAAAGGTTTTATATGATGGAGCAGTTTTCTAGTTTCAAAAACGTCAGTTAAATATTTTATAATAGAAAATATAGTCTGCATTTTCGTAGCTAAAGAATAATCACTTTGCTATTTTTTATAAATTTTCTATGTCATTTTAAATTCAATAAATATGCTTAGTAATAAAATCAATAGTTGAAGATATATTTTTAATCAAATTTCTAAATTAAAATCTATAAAATGATTATGCAAAATGAAGAAAGTGACAGTTACGAAAAAAGTTTCTGTATCAACTTAATCGTAATTTATAATTTAAAAAATGTTGTTTGAAAATAAAATCTTCGTCATTCGATTTAATGAATGAATATTAATTTTAAATATGCTGCATTTTAGAATAATTATTTTAAGTTAGATACCACAAAAGCAATATATGGACACTGTGAAATCCTTAAGTATAACGACGTAAAAATGGATCATTATATATTAAAAAAGGATTGATAATTATAATATTTCCATAAATAATATGTAATATCAGCAATTATGTAGAAACAAAACCGAATGACTATTGAAATTGTAATACATGATTATATTCATCTGCAAAAACATTGACAAAAATAACAAGAAACGATTTTAGTTCTGAATATATGAGGTCTTTTGCATGATAAAAGACAGAAAAGGCATGAACATGACGCAGCAGTAGCAAAAGCAAACTTACACCTGCACCACTGAGTCCCGTGCTAGGATTTAATCGATAATGAATAAAACATGAAGACTTTTTGAGAGACCGAGCAGCTGAGTACACGTTATTTTTTATTAATTCTGTTTCTCCACGGTGCAATTACATTTTATCTACTTTTTAAACGAAAAACTTTATTTAAAAAATGTGAAAAGAATGAATTAATTTTGTATATAATAAGTAAAGAGTTTTAAACATCCTTTTTTTTTTTTTTAATTTATGAAAATTTTGCAATTTATTTTGTAATGAATGTTTATGTTTCATATTTATTAGAATTTTGAATAGGATGTTGCATTATTGCATTTTTTTAAGCATTTTATTAAGCCTACTTTTTTTGGGGAAAATGAATTTGTTTGAAAATATCAATGAATAAATTAATATATTAATACAGTAAAGGATATTATTGCTTTTAAATATAAATTAAAGGGAGATTTAATTTCATTTGTAAAAGAGATGGAGTCATTGTTGAGTTGAATGATTTTGCAATTTATGTGCATAGGCTGGTAATATACTAACATACAGATATATATACGAGATGTATGGATATATATGAGATATATACTGGTGCATATCCAAAATATAATATATACGATACTGGATATATACGATGAACATATATAATATATGCGATACTGAATATATACGATGAACAAATATTATATATGCGATACTGGATATATACGATATATAAGGTGAACAAATATAATATATAGGATATTGTATAAGGTATATACGATGAACAAATATAATATATACAGTACTTTTATATATGATATATACGATGGAACATATATAATATATACGATACTGGATATATACGAGGTATACAAATATCAGGCCTGATCCTGCAAAATTATCCCTGAAAGTCCTCCAAGAAAGCATTTCCTATCTCATCAGTAAGTTGTTTATAGCACATAAGTATGCCTAGAATTTTCAAACTTTGATATGTTCTTTTTGTGTATTGTATGTGATTACGTTTCTTGTCGAATTTGGAATACTTCATTCTTAATTTGAGACGACATTTATCTTGCTTTTGCATATTTTTAGAGATTCTTGAACAATTAATTCTTCACGAAGTTCTTGATCACATTGCTACATTCATATGGCTATTTGAATTTGTCCATTCTTGTAGTATTCCAATCAATTGTTTCATATATCTCGTGCATTATTAAACATTGGCATATTCATGAATTTATTCCTTCGTTCTCCAATGTTCACACATGATAAGTTGAAATTTACCAAGCAGATTTCAGGGTTTTTGGTTTGCCGCTCTACGGTCATTTTGTGCACATTTTAGACTAATTAGGCCAAGAGCGACAGTTTAATGTGGATTCCTAACCACTAACAAACATCTATGCCACCGCCAGGATTCGAAGCTGAAGCCTGTGATACCAAAGGCCAGAGCCATTTAACAAAAAGAAATGTCCATTAGGTCACCCCTTATTTACAATTATAACTAATTTCGATATTGTCTGCTTCCACAACATGTATTACATATAATTCTTTTTTACACAAACAAATATATCTCTTTGTAATCTTAGAAACAAACAATACAATAACAATACCAAGACAGAAATAACAAGTTCTTAGATTTATTTCCAATTTTTTGAAACTCAACTTGAAGAACAATCACAGCGAGACTGTGTATTTCCTAGCAACAACATTCGAGTCAAAAAGGTGTCACTCAAGACAATGGAAGAACTAAAAATACTACAGCATCTCGACAAATAAAACTGTGATCAGCAACAGAATTTTTCTGCAAAAATATCCTGTTTCGAAGTGTTTATTCCAGGAAATGTCTGTCAACAAAAATATGTGATGGAACAGCACGAGGTATTCCTCGTTAAACGACTCTTTCCTTCTTAACAGTAATGAGAACGTATGGCGCATAAAAAGTAGTTTACTCATTCGTACTGTTTATAAGTCACGATTTGCTAAAACAGTCATGGTTAAGTAAGAATGTGCATTGTGGAAACGTTTCTTCAAATGAATGCATTGAAGAAAATGCTATTTAAGATCGCGCGATAAGTTAGGGAAATGTTTAAGTCAGGTGGCCAAATAAATTTTTTTATAATGGCCAAAGTAATGAAAGCCAATGAATTAAAAAAATATATTATTTGTACATCCATATATTCATAAATTAACTGTCGAAATTATGAGAAAAAAATTTGAATTTAAAATAATATTCTTACGAATATATGGCAGATATTGCTGTTTTATTTATGAGTTTACAGTTATGAGTTCGCAGAATAATTAAATTATATTCCGTAATTATATATAATAAATAAATTATATATATATATTTATTTAAAATAATATTCTTGCGAATATATGATATATATATATTAATATTTGAAAATGAAATTGACCAAACACAAAACACTCTGAAACATAACGGACGCTAACCTGCAACACTAATTACGATGTGCGCATACCCAAATTGAGATCGATTTGCAAAAGCTAAGTGAAAGAGTGGAGAAACAAATAACGCACTAATAAAAATAAATGATTTTTAATGATTTCATTTTTTCTTTTTATTTCGTTTATATTTCTATATTTTTTATATTTCATTTTAGAGTTATATATTTCTTTATAATGTGCGTTTAGTATCGTTTTTAGTATATTATGTATGTTTACATGTAAGAATAATAGTAAACACAATTATAATAACTCATTACGTTTCAATTTTTCACTCCAAAAAAAAACGTCTATAGTGCGTCTAAATCTAATATGGTGATATATAATTTTATATTCGGCCCGCGGAGTTATGACGCAAATTCAGAAAAGATCCGCAAGATCATTTTGGTTGGCCACCCCTTGGTTTAAGTAATCAATTCTTCTAATCTTCCAGTACTAGTTATTTGTATATGATTGCAATCAAAATATTTTTCTCTTAGTATTTTAAATCAAATCCATAAAGTTTTTAAATGAGTTTCACTAATAAATAATAAAAAAATCAATGATAATAATGAAAGAGGCACAAAATAATTTCTAATAATAATTAATGTAAGAAATTCCGAGGAAATTATTGAAATAAAATAGCTCATGCGAATGCAGTCTAACATAAATTAAATAATGTTTAAATAGTCGGTGTTTCTAGACGTTCAGTACTAATAATTTGCAGATAATTGCAATCAAAATACTTTTCTCTAGTATTTTAAATCAAATCCATAAAGTTTTTAAATGAGTTTCACTAATAAATAATAATAAAAAATCAATGATAATAATAAAGAGGCACAAAATTATTTGTAATAATAATTAATATAAGTAAATCACGAGGAAATTATTAAAATAAAATACTTCATACGAATGTGTCTAAAATAAATTAAATAATGTTTAAATAATCGATGTTTCTAATCTTGCAGTACTAATTATTTGTAGATAATTGCAATCAAAATGTTTTTCTCTTAGTATTTTAAATCAAATCCATCAAGTTTTTAAATGATTTTCACTAATAGATAATTAAAAAAATCAATGATAATAATAAAGAGGCAAAAAATAATTTGTAATAATAATTAATGTAAGTAAATCACGAGGAAATTATTAAAATAAAATACTTCATACGAATGTGTCTAAAATAAATTAAATAATGTTTAAATAATCGATGTTTCTAATCCTTCAGTACTAATTATTTGTAGATAGTTGCAATCAAAATGTTTTTCTTTTTTAGTATTTTAAATCAAATCCATAAAGTTTTTAAATGAGTCTCACTAATAGAAAATGAAAAAAAAAAAATAAAATAATGATAATAATGAAGAGACACAAAATAATTTATAATAATAATTAATGTAAGAAATTCACGAGGAAATTGTTGTAATAAAATACTTGATGCGAATGCAGTCAGACATAAATTAATGGCTTGAAAACTCGGACATATTTTAAAGATAAATAAAGTTTTTAAAGTTCCAACAACAATTTATTCTGTAAATGATGAAACGAAAATAACAATTCATAAAATTATACCTTTTAAGGTTAAAATACTGTGCAACGGATGCATTGTTCATTGTTAAGACAAAAATTGTAAGTGTAAGACGCAATAATCTTATTTTTATATTGCAATGTTTGAAAAATCTCTTCCTCAGCAAATTGTTGTTTATATTCTCAGTTATGCTTGAAAACCTGCATTATATCAATTTTATTAAGTGAGCTACGATCTATATAAATAGCTTCCATTTGATTACAATTGATCTCTATAATTATTGCCAGTAAAACAGTATTTGATTAGTTTTATGTTGCAAAGTGCAAACATTGCAAATTAATATGAATTTGGCTTTATAAATATTTCATATCATAAAAGCCGTTCGATTAAAGGTTAGCATATCCTTTAATATGTTTAATGAATTCGTTTTTACCAAAATCTTTTCATATGTACTATGACGATATAATTTAGAAATTCGATTCTAATCCGCAAGGTTAAAAAAAGGCAGAGTAACGCAAGAAAAAGATTAATTGCCCCACACTTGCGTATTATACAAAGAAAAATAATACACTTTTGATAATGCGACGTTACTCTAGCTGTGTTATCACAATTACAACAAATCTACATTTTTCAACCAGCGATTATTCCCCATGACAAAAAAAAAAGGAATCGAGTTTTATTGTTTATATTCAAGGTTCTGAGTGATAATGAGTGGATAAAAAATAAATGATAAATATTGATAATGGTAAATAACAAAATAAACCAGCGAAAAAGCGGCACTATGGAAACAGGTATTACCCATTTCGAGGTTCCACTTTCCAATCAATATCTATAAATTTTATAGAAGAACTTTCTATATTACAGATTTAACTTTCTCATAAGGGGAACAAACACTGTTCAGGAGGTGATCTGGTTTTGTATGAACTTCTTAAGTTTGAAATCTCATGTGCTAGCTCAGGGAATCTAGCTGTTCATCTGCACAATTAAAACATCAAGATCTTGAAAACTTATAACTTGATTCTTAAAAACCTTATACCTTGATTCTTTCATTTGCTAAGTTTTTTTACACAATACTGTTAAGAATTTTTTTTTAAATGAAATTTTACAACAAATTGCACCCATTTAACTAACTAACTTACTCAGCCACACACTCCCTGGTACGTCAGCCCATGATGGGCCAACGCCATCTGCCTACTGGCAAATTTCAAGTCAGAAAATGGTTTCTTTTTTACAAGGTAGGGTTGGTTGTCAGTCCTGCGGTCTACAGTCATATTAAACATACTGTTTAAAGTGGATTCTGAACCACTACAAACATACATAGCATCGCCGAGAATCAAACGCGAAACCTATGGCACTTAGTGCCAGAGCGCTAGTCACTCGGACATCACTCGGACCCCAATTGTACCCATATAGAAAGGCAAAATCTTAGTGATGCATTCCAGAAACAATAAAAAGCTTTATTGGAAAACCGCACCATTTTGTGGAAAAATTGATTACTGTTTCGTTAGATAAAAAAATTAATAATAATATTTATAAACGAAATAGATTCATTTTTTTTACTTTTAAAACTACAAAATATTTCCAATTTTTATTTAGGAAATTTTCACAGTTAAAAACATGAGTGATGCTGTACCTAGAATGATAAAGGTTTTGTAGCTTCATTATATTCCTGGAAAGGAAAGCATTTTTGTTGAGACCAGTGAAAAGAAAGAACGCATTTCCAAACTGACCCTTCTTGTGCAGACAGCAGCACATTTCCTGACTAAGCATCCTTCCACCGAAAGGCCGTTATCATTTGCGTGTCGAGACAACAATGATGTAATTTCCATCAAGCGGCCGTAAGTTTCCGCCAATTTGGTCCGAGTGGAGTGTTAGTCACTTAATGACGGTTGATTGAAACGTCCGTGCGTCCTCACGGATACTGCTATTAGTCTCTGGGGAGGGCAGGACACGCACTTCGGATAATGATACGTTTTCTGGGAGAACACCTCATGAGATCTGCTATCCCTGCTTGTTTATCATCGCCTAATAACGCTTCGACTCCATTTCTTCCTTAAAAGAAAAATTGTATTTTGAGTGGTTTTTTTTTTTTATTGTATTGTTTACTCATAGAAGGTTGTGCGCTGTAGAGAAATGAGTCTGGTGTAAATGGTTATCGGTGTGGTAAAGACAGAGGATTGGTATTTCCTTTCGGAAGTAAATGGATTGGTACTGAATTGTTGTAATTATTACAAAGCGGTCTCTTTTGAAAAAGGATAATTTTTATGCTCATGGCAAGTACATAAGCGCCATTTACTTTAACGAGACTAATTACTGCAAAATAAGTGGACTTGTTTTTCCAGTGATAGGAAATATACCAAAGAAAAGTACTATACTGTATAAATAAGAAAAAGAAAAAGAAAAAAAAAACCAGGGAAAAAACAAAGTATATGCTTTCCTCAAGAAATATTTGTCAAGATACTCTTAATATTACCTTAAGTACTTACACTTTTGAATTTGTACTTAGTTTTAAATACTTAGGATTAGAAATTAATTCTCAAAATAATATCTTATCAGAAATAAAAAACAGAATTGTGTCTGCCAATAAAGACCTTTTATGGGTTAAGACATCTAATTGAATCACAGTTAAAAAAAAATTCAGAAAAATTAAATTCTTGTTATATAAAACCTTATTAGACTTATTTTAGTCTATGGCTCTGAAACATGGACTTTGGCAAGATCTGGTGTGACCCATTTGGGTATATTTGAGCGTAAGATTTTAAGTATTTAAAGTATTCTTGGAGGTGTTAGAGAAAGTGATTGTTAGAAAATACGGTACAACGCAGAAATTTATAAATGCTATAAAGATCCAGATATTATAAAAATATGTTAAACTGGGCCGCTCATATATTTAGAATGAATTATTTAAATCCTGTAAAAGACTCGTTTTTGGCAAAATCACAGGGGACAAAAGAGGACCCAAGTTGCGATGCATAGACGCAATTGCAAAAGATTTTGCTGTACTAAAGGTTAAGAATTGGAGAGCCTATGTCACCCAATGGAAGACATGGAAATCTCTTCAAAGGAAAGCCTTGGCCCACCCTGGGCTGTCGTGCTATTGATGATGATGGTTAGGAGGAAATTCGCTTTTCGCAATATCATGAGGCTTACTAAGTATTGCATTTACCCTTTGACATGCGATTATAATAGATTATCCATCCTACTTTGGAAGCGAAATTTTATTTTAACCAGAAAAACCTTGACAGTTGAAAATAGATAAATCATCCAAGCGCTTTTATACTAATGGAATGGAAAATTAAAATAACTGCTAATGACCATAAGTTAAAAGAACAACCGTGACAGTGGAAATAAATGTTAACAGAAGCAAATTTTATTTAATGGTAACCCTATTTTCATCACTCTCACTTAATATATTTCGTCACGCAATGAATTCAGCTCCTAGCTTTTTAACGCAGTGGATATTATATTAGTGTTCCTTTCACAATATAATTTATAAATTGAATATAGTTCTAGAAAATTCAGGGTTTGATTTGGTCTGTCGCTCTATGGTCATTTTATGCATTCTTTAGGCAAGTTAGACCGGGGAACTACAGTTTAATGTGGATTCTGAACCACTAACAAACATCCATGCCAACATCCTACGAACCTGAAGTCTGTGGTACTAAAGGCCAGAACGCTAGCCAATTGGCCATCAGACCAACTTTAAGAAAGTATACCAAGCAATAAACAACAGCAATTAACATCTCCAATTTCGATTCTCCTTACAAAAATTATTCTTTATTTTAATTATAAAAAAAAAAAAAAACAAGTAACATTAATACACAAACGCCATTAAAAAATTGACTAAAAGCATTAATTAAGTTCAGGAGACATTTGTAGTTTGATAACCACATACATACTCCAAGTCTGCTGCCATTGTATTGCAGGGAAAACTACTTTACGGCCCACAGACCTTGCGAATAAAGGTCACTGTTAGGAACGACCTTGCCCGTAGTAACACGATCAGGGGGGCTCAGACTTCTGACCTCCGGAGAATCACCGGAGAATTCTGTCCCCTTCCTTGTGAAAAGCCGCTATCGATATAGCCGATTCTAAATCACTAACAAGCATCCATGCCACCGCCAGGATTCAAATCTGACTCCTATGGTACCAAAGGCCAGAGCGCTAGCCAACTGGCCAAACTTAAGAAAGTATACCTAGTAATAAACAACAGCAATTAACACCTCAAAATTCGATTTTCCTTACAAAAATTGCGTGCTTGTGCTTTTATTTTTTAATTATAAAAAAGATCTATAACTAGTAGCATTAATACACAGTCGACATTGGAAAAAAAGACTAAAACATTAATTAAGATCAGGAGATTTTTATAGTTTAATTAAGACACAAGTCTGACAAAGACACAATTCTTCAAGTCTGCTGCCACTGTATTGCAGAGAAAACTACTTTAGCGGCCCTTAGACCTTGCTACTCAAGGTCACTGTTAGGAACGACCTTGCCCATAGTAATACGATCAGGGGTGCTTAGACTTTAATCACCAGAGAATTCTCTCCCTTCCTTGTGAAAAGCCGCTATCGATACAGCCGATTCTATATCACTAACAAACATCCATGCCAACAACCGTAGAACCTGAAGCTTGTGGTCATAAAGGCGAGAGCGTTAGCCAATTGGCCATCAGGCTTCTAGAAAATTTAGAAATTTTCCAATTATAAAACGATCTTCTATTCTAGGCAATAATCAAAGAGTTTTTGTCACTCTAAAAATTTTCTGATATATTTAATAAATATGTATATGAATTCAGAACATTCTAGAACAGTTTAGTATTTATAAGTCAACAAATAGGAATTTTGCTACGTAAAATGTTGTATCATGCTAACACTGAAAATTTCTACTCGTTAAAAAGCATTCATCAAAATATTTTCCAAATGATGCTATTTAAAAAAAAAAAAAAAAAATTGCATAACCTTAACATGACAAACTAAATATGAAAATAACATATTTGATAGTACATATATCTAAAATTATTTTCACTGCATAACAATTAAATTATTAATAAAACATTCAAAGTAAAATTATGATCTTATTGCATGAACACATCACAATTTAATATTCTTTTCCAGGACTCATGCATTTAATTGCAAAATATTAACAATAAAATCATGATTAACTGTAACTGTCGTTTATAGAGAACTTTTTGTATTTGCTGTAACAAATTACAATGTACAACCAAAACAAACGACTAGTTTATCAACAGTCATAACAAGCTTATAGTCGTGTTTTCCTCCCATTATACATAATTTCAGGAAGTAGCTCATATGATTATTACTTCAATGGAGAAAGAATCATATTATTTACCGAAACGATTAGTCGAACAGCCCCTTTACATTAAGCAATGATAAATGAAGAATGATATTTTCCATTATCTTTACCTTCAATCAGCATATTATTATTATTTTCCCCCTAAATAAATTCATACAAAACTCATGTTAAAAAAAAATATTATCTTGATAAAAATAAATAGATTTAAGATTTTTAATTTTTTTTGTGTTGCAAAGTGTTTTGAAATTTTTTTTTTTATTTATTTATTTATTTATTTATTTTTTTGCAATCTTTTATGCATATTTTTTAAAGCCTAATTATATTCTGATTTAATTCATTATAAGAAGCGTCGTTGAACATTTTTTAATTATTAAAGTAGAGTTGAGTTGTTTGGGGATTTTCTTTATTTTATTTTGTTATTATTATTATTCATTTTTTTTTTATGTCTTGTTAAAAGAAAGTGTATGAATATAGGTTAGAAAGTTAAAGTGACAACTTAAGCAATTTTATACAAAAAAAAAAGGTTGAAACATGAATATTTAAAGCTTTCAAAGTATATAAAAAAATTTTGAAGAAAAATGAAAGATACTTGTATATTTTTGAAAATATGTTTGTTATTCATAAAGAAAATATTTTTCAAGCATGTTTTTTAACTTTAGTTCCATTAGTTATAAATGCTCGTTTCGGAATTTTGAATATTATATGAAACCAATTGCACTTTAAAAAAACAATATTTAAGGAGATAATAATTTATAATTTCATAACATTTTGCCTTATCGTCTAATTTTTTTTAAAATCAATTTTGAAACTAAATAACTTTAACATCCAAGAATTTTCTTTCAAGTAAAATATCAATTTGTTTTTTTTTTTAAATGAATTTAGTTTGTTTCAAAAAATCAATTTTTAATCTAAGTAACTTGACATCCACCAATTTTCTCTGAAGTAAAATATGAATTTGGTCATTAATTGTATTTATATATGTATACTTATAATTATAATGTTATTATGCTCTTTTTTAATTGGTAAAAACTTCTCACATTATTTAATTTTATACATTTATGTTTAATTTTTCATCTATAATTATCATTTGAGTGAGAAACATAAAGATTAAGATTGTGATAAAATTAAAACTAAAATTTAACTTACAAATCATACAATGATACAAAATAATTAATGACATAGGATTCCAGCAAAATGAATATATATATATATATAAAAAATCATCATACTTAAACTAGATAATTAAATAAAATCCTTTTTTAAAAATTGTGAAATAAATTTTTTTTTTTTTTCAATTTTTTTTTTTTTTTTTTGTTTTTTAATCCGGTAAGCTTTTAATAGTTTATATATGTATATATATAAACGTTTATATTATACTTGGTGTTGCTTTATAAATTAAATTTGACCTTCCTTGAATTAACGAATTAATTGGCGAACGCTGACTTATTGCCTTTGAAATTTAATCCATGCATTCTAAATTTATATTTGAGAAATCTCAGATCTTTTAACTGAGACATTGTTAACTATAAATGTATTGTTTACAGTTAAAAAGTATTATCATAAAGGTTTGATAATCATCTTAAGACTGAATTTCATTAATAGAAACACGAAAATTTAAATAAGAGATTAAAAATTAAATAATACATTCCTTTAATTCATACGTGAATCCTAAAGAATTTCGATTTCCTTAATTTAACATGGCATTATTATGCCCATAAATTGTTATTTAAAGCTTAAAACGTCTGCTTTGTTAATTAATATTACATAACACAGCATAACTTATAAAGCACTTTAAATTTATGTGCATTAGAATGAAAGTTTGTGTATGCAACGTTTGCATATATTTTTAAATTAAGTTGTCGTATAAAGTGTTGTTTTGTCTTCGATGTAATTCTTGTCTCTGTAGGGAATTTAAACTACATATTACAAGCATAATTAATTTAAAATAAACCGCCGAAGACAAAATCCAATTTTCTATTTCGAAATAAAATAATGCCATAACGTCATACGATTTTGCATTCTATTATTTAAATGAGAATTATAAATGCATTCATGAATTATTCAAAGAATTACAAATATATTTTAGGATTGAAGTAATGATAAAATAAAAGGAATATACATGAGAAAATGTTATGGAAATATCATAGGATATTATTTTTGTTCTGTAACTTATAAAAAAAACCAAATATTATTAAATTGAAAAGCATTATTAAAAACCAGTTGTGTAGCTGAATAAAAATTTATTTCAGAACAAATGTTTATTTTTATTAGTTATTTAAATAATCTCAAAATATAAACATACCATCATGTATTATGAATTGTTTTATTTCAATAGGATTATTTTTTAATATTTTTATTGAGATATGCAAATAAAGGCTTGAATAAATTAAATTTAAAATTGAGATGGTAAATTTATTTTTTACTTTGCAGAGTATAATTTTTTTAAACTTGCCACGTCATTTTTATTTATTTATTTATTTATTTTATTCCATACTTACAACTTTAAAATATGAATTATATTTTTTGAAAAAATAAAACTTTTAATGCATAAATTTTAAATAAAGTAATATTCTTTATTTCTTTTTATTAGTAGATAGAAACATTAAATATTTTTGTGGTATGTAAATGTAATTTTGCTGCATTTCTGTTGATGGCTAATTAATAGATAAAAAGATTGTAATTAATTTGCTTGCCTGACAAATATAATATTAAATTTCATAAAATAATAATGAAAAATCTGAATTAATTTTAAAAAAAGTATATTGTTTTGTTTGTTATATTTAATTTTAAATAAAGTTAAATCATTTTTATTTTCCCATTCTTTAAATAATATTTTTGACTATATAGATTAGAATTTTTATTTATCACAGAAATTGTGATTATCTTATCAGAAGCACATAATATTTTGAAATTTAAACCCATAATAAAATGAAATTTCTAGTTTTAATTGCTATATTTATTTGAAGATATAAATAATCATTATTTAATTTTAAATCAATTGAAGTTTGAAAGTAAAACGTTAAAGAATCCATATAAAAATTTTGATGAGAAAATACACGTTGTTTATTGTAATTTTAAAAGTTTTTTATTATTTATTTATTATTATTATTATTATTTTTTTATTATTATTATTATTTTTTTATTATTATTATTATTTTATTTATTATTATTATTATTACTTTATTTATTATTATTATTATTATTTTTTATTTTATTTTATTTATTTTGATATGAGGTTCTTATGCATGAATGCTCATTCGTCAAATTACATTTTCAAAAATTTATCACAAGTTTAAGGTTACAATTTATCAAAAGAATCTAATTTTAAACTACCAAAAGAAATATCAAAAACTCAAAATTATAAAGATGATAAAATGCTAAAATTTTGTTAAAAAACAAATTTTTAAATGATTTCAACAAAGCATCACATTTTAGCTTTCTAGGTAACTGTAAATGTGCTTTTGCTGCATGCAAATTTGTTTGTTAAAAAGCCCTTTTTTTTTTATTAATAATGAGGTTGTGAAATTTATTGACAAATAAATTATACTTCATTAAAAATATAATCACATACATTTGAATTTAATTTGCCGTAGATATATACTAAAAATAAACTAAAAATGAAATTTATAATCGAACTATTCATCTAGAAAAAAAAATTTTTATTTACATGATAGTTGAAATAATTGCTAAATTAAAACAAGTTACTTCGATAAAATGTATCGCATTTCTTTTGAAAAGTAATCATAAATCTAAAAATACAATAATGCAGAATACGTATTGTATAATTTCAGAAACAAGTTATAATGTATTTATTGATTTTATCGTGCTTTCAGTTGAAAATGTTCTAATCGTATAATTGGTTAAATAAATAAAATTTTAATACTTATTATTTAAGCTAATTATGGTTTAAAACGACTGTAGCATCCTACTCAATAATTGAAAATCTGCAGACAATTGTTAAAGTCACTGCCACACTGTTGTACTTTTTCTTCAGAGAAGAGAAATCATTAAACGATAAGGCTATGATTTTTCATGGAAATACATTGTGTCACTTTTTATATTATGTTTGCTAACCACGGAAAAAAAGCAGTCAAGTTATTGTTTGCTAATAGAAATCACTTTGTGCTTTTCCTGCGAGAAATCCAAATGCTCCATTATAATGTGCTGATTCATGCTTTTGTGTAGCACATGGAATTCTGGGTAGGAAATTTGAGCCAGTGAGGAATTACAATTGTTTTCCTTCAAACCGCAAGAATGCATTTAGAAAATGAGCTGAAAGAATGGAGGTGCAGCTGGTTTGAATAAAAATGCTGAAGCATTATTATTGTACTTGATTCTTTGAAATATGTTTACGAAACCTAAGAAAAGAGGGTTGGAATGAAACGAGATATTGTGTATATGAAGATGAATATGATCAAGGAAGTCGTTAAATTCATTTTTATATCTTTAAAATCTTTTTATAATGTTAGTATTTAATTAATAAAAGATGCAAATAATTTTTTTTAATTTCTTTTTATTTCATATAAAGAACCCTGATTAGTCACGCACTTTTAATTTAATATTGTTTATCATTTAAAGAATCCATAGAGAAGTATGTGAAATACAAGCTGGTAATCAAGCATTTTACACAAATAAAAGTTGTATATCAACAGATTTATTTCAAAAAAACATTTAAAAAAATTTTAAAAAAAAAACTTTTGATTTATAAGACTCTAATAAGGCCGATTTTTACATATTCTGAAGAAACGTGGACATTAAACGCTTGGATTACATCAGGGCCTTTGAGAGGAAAATTTTGAGAAAAAAAGTTTTGAACCTAGAGTTGCTGTAATATATGGATATTAGAAGACCAAACAAAGAAATTTAACATCTAATTAAAAATAGAGATATTGTGAGATACATCGAATCACAAAGAATCCGCTGGCCGAACATTGCATAGATGAGGGGAGCATCATTAAAATGATTATGCTATGTAAAATTGTTCAACAATAGGAAGATCAAGTGAAAGGTAGATTGATAGTGTCGAAGTGGATCTTAAACAACTGAAAATTATTAATTAGAAACGATTGGCATTGGAGTGAGACAGATGGAGAGCTATTGTGTTGGAGGCTCAAGCCTGTGCAAGGCTGTAATGCCAGTAAAGAAGAAGAAGATTTTAAAGAATAAAGGTTTCTTTTAAATAATCTTATTCTCTCAGCAATAACAGTTTAAACTTAATTATTCAAAATTACTTTAAAATCAAAAATTTCTAAGAAATACAGATAACATCTCATCAAATCAAAAATTAAATAAAATTGTTATAGTTAATGAACAAGTAAATTAATAGGATATAAATTTAAAAAAAAAAAAAAGGTAAAGGTGTATTTAACGTTTGTAGAAATCCATACACATTTTATGACTTTCTGGTTTTTTTTTTTAATCATAGGGAAATTTATTTATTTAATTTTTGTAACAATAAGTGCTGAATTGCAATTTAAATTTTCTTACAAAGGTTGAAAAACATTTTTTTAACAGATTGAAAATATTAACAGACCAAAATACTTTCAGAACAAAAGCATCATTACCAAAAACTCGTTTACTTTTCGCAAGAAACATACACCCTACATAAATTTACATTCGTCACTGATAACCGTAACTTTGAGAGAACTGAGGGAAGGGAGGGTGGCAAAAATAGAAGACGAGGGGCAGACAAGAGGCAAAACCCAGTCGAAATTCTTTCCTCGGAGCCAACAATGGAAAACTAATGTATCTTCAAATCCATTCGAAGATGGGACGACAAATTTTGCAACGAATAAGCTGATGTTTGTAAATATTAAGGCGATTGCATTTCGAACCCAAATGTAATGAGCTTTCCATTCCATTCCAAAATGCAGAGAAGGCCCCTCCCGCTTTTACGTGTTCGAATCCCCCCCATCCTTCACAGCAAGTATTCTGAGAGGAGGATGGCATGGAATGCGGTTTTCAGCAGACTCCGAAACCAGTTTATTGCAGCATGCCACTGCCGGTGCACGGCTGTAAACATCCTATTTGGAATTTATTTCCACCACATTCTTCACGAGATCCCCTCTCTCTCTCACCCTGTTGAGGGATGCGAGTGGGGGCTTGGGAGGGGGGGGGCAGAAAATATCCTCATGTCCCCCCGTAGGGTCTTTGGAATTTTTGATACTATCGCCAATGTGTTCGAAAATTGCATTTGAAGTAAAAAATAATAAATTGAGTTATCTAGTTGAAATTTTGTAGACAATTTTAGAAGTTGTACAAGACAAAAAAAAAAAAAAAAAAAAAAAAAATGGTTAAATAATATATACCTTTAACATCTTTCCCTTCCCAATACATTTTTAAATGATACTCTGAATAAAAATACACTGCATTATTTTAATGGTATACATATATATATACATACGAAGTTCATTCTGAAATTTTTGAGATACGGCTAAATGGTACAAGTTTAATTTACCAAATTTTAAGAGTGTTCAAAGTAGTCTCCTCCAACATCAATGCACTTTGCAGACGATTTTTCCAAAGATTAAATGCTTCACGCCCGTCTTTTCTAACCTCATCTATCTCATCTTCGGAATGAAAACGGCGACCACGTAAATTTTTCTTGAGATTAAAAAAAAAAACAAAAGCAAGGTCAGGGGAATAGGGTGGATGTTCTATCACTCTGATGTGTTTTTATTTAAGAAATTCGACTGACGATCTTGCCGTATGAGAAGATGCATTATCATGGTGAAGCATGAGTCCCATTACATTCACTTCTTGAAGAATTTTTGGAAAAACACTTAATGGTGTACCAACTTCGACCCTACGAAATTCCGTAAACCATCTAAATGCAGTAGCACTAGATGAAACTTCATCTCCATATGCTAGTTGTAGACGTTGAAGGCATTCTTCTTGATTTAACCCTACTTTAAAATCATAGAGGAATAGTAATAATAGTCCATTTCCTTTTCCTTTCTTCCAAAATATATTCTACTACAGCTAAATTGCAATTTGTTGCCACAAATTATCGTCTGCGGCTATAAAAGGGTTCAAATTTACAAATTTAAAGAATATTTTTTCTTCTGCGTTTGTCGTCTGCCACTTTCTCAAAATTTCAGAGTTACCCTCTCATATCTATATATAATGTTAATATAATCAGATGAGAAAAGTTAGAAGCATTACAGTCGCTCTTAGACCTGATACATAATAAATAATTCAAAGCTCAATAAATTCATTTTTCTAAGCAATTTATAATTTGAAAGTTTTATACATAAGTATTTAATAAAAGGGAATTTTAAGAGCTCTCTATAATATGTATTTTTATATCTTTTTTATTTTGTAGCTAAATCTAATAAAAAACAAATTAATCTAAATAGATACTTCTGACCCTTTGTAGAAAATAATTTCAGAAAAAAATGGTTTGTTACTTACATAATCATTTGAAAATTTGTATTGAAGTTTTGTCAACTTTATATGCATTATATTTTTCATTAAAAATTTAATATAGAAATGTCCATTTATTGTTTAATTATGATTGTTTAATCTATTTTTATTCTGATGTTTATTTTCCAATAAGAAAGTTATTCTAAAGTACAGTTGGTTTTTACATTTTTATATTAAAATTATCAATTGAAGTTTTTTATTCAAAAATTAAATTAAACGACATTTACGGATATAAATTAATATGAAAAATTTTTTTATATGATATAAATATAATTTTTATATGATATTTTTAAGAAGTTGCATAATACGAAATGGCGTAATAGGAATTTCTTATATCTCCTTATTCAATTTTGAAAAAAACTATATATCTTGAATATTGATTTAATTTTTTTTCTTTTTTTTGAAAATTAAAATTTTAATAAATAGGGGAAAACATGTCACAAAAAAAATTAATGGGCACCAAGATATTTTCGAGTAAATTCATTGATAAATTATTAATTATCACTTATTTCTTATTTTGGTTGTTAATAGTTTCAAATATTGATTGGTTTCTTTCTTAAGTACTTATTTTATGAAAATGTTAACATTTTTTGTAACATTGTAGGCGTTCTTTCGAATGTCAACTACTGATATTCGAAAGTTTATAATTACCTACTTATCTTAAAAGCTTATTTCTCATTATAAGCAACTCATAATATAAAATTATATTATTTATTATTAAAAAGCTTATACATCATTATAAGTTTATTTTCCTTAAATTTGCCAAAAATGCTGCTTAATTTCTGAAGCTGGCACCGTTGACTGTTTTTCTTGATGTAAAATACTTATCTGGAATTGCATCTCTATTAAAAATAAATCAAAAAGGGACTCATGTCAGGAACAGAGATCCTAATAAAAAAAAATCTGAGATTAAGCGAGAGGAAATTTTTAGAGACTGTAATAAAGAATTTTATTATTCATTTTTTCCTAAAATTAACACGAATGATTCGTTCAGATGGGCTAAACGAGTTTTCAGTGATAAGATTTTTTTTTTTTTTTGAGATTGCATAGATCAAGAGGCTGGACTTGTATTCATCTAATTCATGATAAATAAGCCCATATTTTACTGGGGAAAAATTTTATATTTGAGTATAAGAGAAAATTTAAATTTTTGGCTTTGATAGCAAGTACAAAGCAGAAAAAAATAACTAAGAATTCAATCCAGGTGTTTTGGTTGAAACTGTAAATCATGCAAATGAAAATTTGTGTGGGTGTATGTCAGTATCAGTAATTTAAATATTTATTAATGATATAATGCATGAATGTTTAAATATTTTAAGATGCAACGTAAATAATATTTAACCAAAATTTGCTCATTGCTAAGTTGTATCAAGTAAATGGCATTTAAAATAATGTTTCAGATACTATTCTTTTGGTATTTTTGTATATATCATAAAATTATCCAAGCATCATCTCAATTACTGGATTTAAATTAGAAAATATTTGAAAAGAATTTGAAGTTAGGACTAAAAATAAGTTTAAAAAAATGATATTGTGAAAAAAGTGACGAAGAATAGAACATTCGTGGAACAGAAATGACAAAAAATCTAGTGAACTTAATGCTACAGATCTTTTGTTAATATTTAAAGATATCTTACGTAATACCTTACATTTTCTAGTTTTCTTTACAGAATTTTGTGAAAAATATTTTAGTATTTGCACAATTACTATGTAATCCTTGAACAAAGAAATGCTAAGATTTGAGCAAAGAAACGTTAATAATTGAACAAAGAAACGTTAATAATTGAACAAAGAAATGTTAATAGTTGAACAAAGAAATGCTAAAACTTGAACAAAGAAATGTTAATAATTGAATAAAGAAATGTTAATAAATGAACAAAAAAAAAAAAATATTAATAATTGAACAAAAAAAATTTTAATGAATGAACAAAAAAAAAAAAAATGTTAATAATTGAACAAAAGAAATATTAATAATTGAACAAAAGAAATGTTAATAAATGAACAAAAAAATTTTAATAACTGAACAAAGAAATTATTTCAAAATGTTTAAATATTCGATATTAATCACAAGCGATTTCGCCTTTTAAAAAAAATTTTGAAGTAACCATTCACTTATGGAAATCACTGCAAAATAATACTTTTATTTAAAAAAAAATTATACGTAAAAAAAAAATTCATTTATTTAGAAGTAAATTAAACATAATTTTAATTAAATCTATATTTTAAAAATATTCATAAAATTGTTTTTAATTACTATCTTTTTACTAAGAGATTTTGTGAAAATGAAGTGATTCAATCTATATAATATTGAAAAAATATTTGTTTGAACAATAAAAATATATTAAGATATCAAATATTTTATTTATTTATTTTTTATTTAAAAATTTTTAATAAAATTGTTTACTTGAATATAATTTGTACATTCTTAGTTACATAAAGTGATTGCAAATGTATTAATTTCTACAATTAATATCTTCAATATTTTATCATTTAATTATCAATTCAATTTATTATTGAAAATTAACCAAAAACAAGAAATGTTTTAAAATTTAGAAGTAGTAATTATGTTAAATTTACTGGCAGATGTTTTCAATAAACATTTGTAAATAACAATTAAATACTCAATATTCGATCCATAATAAAGAATAATTTATCAAATTAAAATTAGTTTCAATTTAAGGAATATAAATCATTGATTGGATTAAAAAAGTTTTTAATGTCTTTAGGAAAAAAAAATTTCAAATCATTAAGAAAGCTATAATAATATCAAAAATATTTTTTTCTGTGCAGCAAAAATTCGCATTTAAACAACCCTTTTCTGAAATAACAATAGGTTCATTTCAAAACATCATCAAACAAATCCTATTTAATAAAGAAAAATAATAACAATTAACGTCTAATAATATTTATCGAATTACGTATTATTCAAAACATAGGTTGAATGGCCGCAAGTTAAATATGCTTACGGAACACCTTGGGCGAAAAGAATGAATAATAAATAAATAAAAAA
Source organism: Caerostris extrusa (assembly GCA_021605095.1). Classification (NCBI taxonomy): domain Eukaryota; kingdom Metazoa; phylum Arthropoda; class Arachnida; order Araneae; family Araneidae; genus Caerostris; species Caerostris extrusa. The sequence goes on along the minus strand of BPLR01010592.1, from coordinate 39,292 downwards.
GCATTTTACAGCGCTATTAAAGACAATGTTGTCTGCAAGGAGAGGGAACGTAATTAAATGCAGTAATGAAGGTTAATTCCTTTACCGTGTTTGTGATAGGGCAGTTCTGCTGCTCTTCATCCAGAAACTAAATGGATTTGGTTAATAGTGCTGCCACCCTTTGTTTGCTAAAAGCGACGAGAAATGCAGACGACTTTGTTTAGCACACTAATTTGATTATTTTGAGAAGGAATTAGGAGTGTTATTTTCCGAGTGCCAAAAATTTTGCATTCTTTGGCGAAATTCTTTTGGAAGAGGAATCTTAATTGTTATTTCGAAGTTCTTTGTTTTTCTATTAAAAAGAAAAAAAAATTTTTTTTTTCTTTTCTTCTTTTATAAATAAAATGTTTGAGCTCTTTTCTTTTTCTTTTTTTTTTATTTTTGTTCGTTAATTTTATTCTATTTCTATTTTAATTTTTTTACATTTTATCCTTCGAAGTAATTAGTTAAAAGTAATTAATTTCCGAAAATTAAAAATATACTTATTTTTATTTTATGTATTTATTTTTTCAAATTCTTTTTAAGCATTAGACTAGGGAGTTGGAATCGTAGTGAATACTTCACAACGAAGTAATAATTTCGATGGATCAATATTTTGTCCTTGGTGGCACTGCAATTTGAAAGGAATACTCTCAAGGGCGGTATCTGGGAACTTCGCACCTTCCTCCCTCCTCCTTGGACTCAATGGATGGGTTTTCTAGCTTACTCATACATCATTTGGAGCGTAAATATTCAAACTGGGGTTTTCGAAATTTTGATACCCTTGATCAGAAAACCAGTGCACAAACCAACAGGCCTCTACAAGACAGATTATTGGAATAGTATATTGAAAATAGTAAATAAAAGTAGAGAAAGATCTATATTTTTACTAAAGGCCATAACAAATAGTAATAAAAATATCACACTCCTACCAATCTAACTTGATGGAAAATGTTTAAAAAGATAATTGAGCCCAGCAAGTCTGGAACCCAATTGATTACAATAATTTCACCAAAACGTCATTATCAGCGTGACATTATTTTTATGTTTTCCATCCTATTTCTTGTTATCTAATATTGTAAGCTTAAAAACAGTTTCACAAAATGTTTAGTAGATCAATACAAGAAAAATGTGTCGAATTATTCAAGTGAAACTGAACCAAAGTTGTAAGATGGAAATTAGTTTATGTGTTTTTATATAGGAGAAAAATAAAGAAGAAACTGTAACATAAATAATTCTGCTTGTATTGAATCTAATTAAAAAATAACGATCAAGTTGTTAGTTTTTTTGCTTACCAAAAAAGATGATAAAGTAATCTACTGCTTTGTATAACTCAAAATTGTCTTTCTCGTACATTCTGATACTTTTGAATTTCTGGCATTTTCCACAATAGTGATATCCTACTTATATTCACACTTTTAGATAGATTTCTGTTTCTAAAATCAAGCTAAATTTTACTTCTTTTTCAATGGTGCCCCACCCCCATAGTGGGTCAAGGCCGTCTGCCTACTGGCAGATTCCAAAACTTGAGCTGTTTTACTTTTACGAGGCAGGATTGTCAGTCCTAAGCCCAACAGTCATATTAGACCGGGACCCACGGTTTAAAGTGGTTTCCAAACTACTACAAGAATCCATGGCACCTGCCGATACTCAAGGCCGAAATCTGTAGCACCGAGTCTTAGTCACTCTGCCATCAGGCCCCAAAATTTGCTTCTGTTATTTCTAAATATCAAATCTGCAGTATTTCGAAGCTAGAAAAAAAAATGTCATTTCATTAATATTTTTAATATTACAGATGCTTTTTGAAATCTAAAATTCTGTTTCTTATACAAGTTTTAGAAACCCTACAGAAAATATATTTAAATCATAATCTTGATTGTCATATACAGTAGAACCTCTTTAAGTCTTCCAAAACTCGAAAAAAATTCTGTTCCCTTCCCTTCAAGCCCCAAAACCTCCATTACTCGAAATTTCAACCCTCTATATGTCGAAATAATTATTCAATAACCACAAGCCATTTTGGTATATATTTTCCCACCATAACTCGGGAAAAAAAAAAAAAAAATTTGGACCTCTGTACTCGAGAACATTAGCAATGTTTGATTTTTACAACCTTTTTCACAACCTTTACAACTCGATCATTTGAAATTATTTCGGAATTATTTTGATTTTTTATTGTAGTACATAATATAACTTTTAAGTTGCAAATAAACATGTTTATTAGCTCTGTAACTAAATTTTTATTTATTTTACCTCTCAAAATAAGTTATTATCTCTCAAAATAAGTCAGAAAGAATATAGACCTCTACAAGTCGAATATTTCCTTACAAAGTCGAAATCCTCCATAAGTCGAAAACTCTATAACTCGAATTATTTGGCGTCTCCTTGAGGCTCTACTGTATTAAAGAATTCAGCTGTTTTTCAATGACAATTTTAATTAGCAAAATTATTTTGCCCACTAATTGAAATACAGATTCAGATTCTCGTCCAGTATTTAATATTTGGACATAAATAAGACACCATCCCCTCACCTCGTATATACATTTCAAATTGAAATGTTCTAAAATTCATCCTAGTAACAGAAGTTGATATACTTAAAAACGTTCTCTGACTTGCTGAAATTTGGTTATAAAATATGCCATGCCTCAACGAGAATTCGCTACAATGTATGTATACGTGAGACATTAACTTTTACCATTTCGTCATTGATTACGACCAAACATTATTAAGTCATCAGTGTTGAGGTAGAGGTAAAACGCATTTGCTGCACAATTTTTTTGCCTCCTCAGAGTATTTTTTATTCCTGTTCTCTGCACCCCAACTCATAACGACATAAAAACACCGCCAGATGTCGCTGTCGTTTATGGATATTGATCAGTTGTCAGAGGAAATTGCTTTCCTTTCTTTTTTGTCCAACGACCATTACCAACTGAGGCGAGCTTCAAGAATTTTATTAAATATGCACGAAATAATGTAAATAAACCTATCTTAGCTTTTTTTGGTGGAGAAGGGGGGTGTCAAAGCGACGTTCGATGACAAAGCATATTTTGCCCGAGGGAAAAGTTGATGTGACAGCTAGCTGCAGATGAAGAAGACCAGAAAGAAAAACCTTTTCTTTCCAGAAATAAAAAAGAAAAGAAAAACGGAAATGAGGTAGAAAAACTTCCAGATATCGATTGAGCGCGAAAAAAAGAAAGAAGTATTCGAACAAGAACGACAATTTTACCTCAGGCATTCTAGTTCTTTTTTTTTTTCTACCCCATTATGAAAATGGATCTACTAGAAATAGGTATTCATGCAGATAAATTTGAAGAATGATTTATATGTTCTAAAAAAAGAACAACAAAAGTCGTTTGGGCAAATGTTCGAATACAATAGCTAGAATTATTACGAGAACTAAAACAACATTCGTAGAATGCAGATAGGTTTCAAGCAATCCGGTAGAAATAGTTAGATGAGTAGTATCAGCGAGGTAATAGGGGAGAAATAGTAGAAAATTGGCTACAATTGTATAAGTTCAATTTGAGTGTGTCTACCAATTGTTTACAATTGAGTTTGCAGATATAAGTGCCAGTAGTTTGAATACAAATTGCCATCTATGTCATAAATTGCTCAGTTTTATCTTCAATGTCTTTTTTTCTTCTGCACTGTAATGCTAAATAATTTATTTTCACAAAATTTGGGGTTACTGGAAAAAGTAATTTTGTTATGTTTCATCATTATTTACATTTCCTACCAAAATAATCAAGTTTAAAACATTTTTATCATTGAAAAAAATAATATTTCTACTTAAAACAAAGGTACTGAGTCTGTGTGTGCATCTAAAAAAATTAAAGCAATTTTTTTTTTTTAAATTTATAATAAACATATTTTTTATAGAAAAGTATTTTATTATAAAAAAAAAAAAAAACAGTTACATTTACTTATTTATTAAAATTTAAGATTTCATTATTTCTATGAAGAAATTCCGAAACAGTTTTGTGCTAGATATAAACAAAAATATGCCACTAAAAATTTTAAGATACTGATATTGAAAAAAGAGGTCTGTTATTTGAACTTTTTAAATAAAAACATTTTTGTGTAAATGACGATTATAGTTACAATAAAATACTATTCATTCTTTAAAAAAAAAACCCGTGAAATTTATCTTAACTGAATATGTAGTTATTATAAACTAATTACCAAACCTATTTATTTTTCTTTTTATTTTATGCACAAAATAAACAACAAAATCTTTTATCCGATTTTGAAAATACAGAATTTTTAATAAATAATGAAAATTTATGTTCTCTTTTGAAGAGGCTCAGATTGGCAGCTACTGATTTGTTATTGCTACTGTAACAATACAGATGTTGAAAATGGGGGGAGCACGTTTTATTATACTGCTGTAATCTTCCTAAAACTGGTTTTCTTATTTAAAACAAATTAAATACTCATTATTTATTCTAAATTCGTAAACTGTTTTGGTATGATTTGTATTGCAAAACAATTTTAAACATTTTATTATCATGTGTGAACTATCGTGGTATCTACAAAAAGTGATGCTATAAAATAAAAAATGAGAAAGAGCACAAGTTATTATTTGAAACAGATTTATCTCCTCGCGCAATACTTTTATTTCGAAAAATTTATTTAAAATAAACTCTGATTTTCACGTGATTTCACTTATGTGTGTTTTAAAAACTGGCATGAAATATGTGTTGCTAAATATAACGATTTTGCCAATATTAAGTCACGTGCATTGTAGTTCATTTGAGCTGTCTGGCTTTCAAAATATAAAAAGATTATTGTTTCAGTATCTTCAAAATTTCGAGATCATACAAAGACTTGAAAATAAAATCCTACGTATGATTACAAATTCGCCTTGGTTTTTCCGAAATGAGGATATGAGACATGCTCTTTCCCTCCCAAGTTTTAAACAATTTGTGTATAAAATTGCAAAAATTTTTTTATAATTCCATTCCAAATATTAATAATTCTGTTTTGAATGATCTAAGCAACTATGTTTACGACATTTCTGATTTTAAAAATCGCAAAAGACCTCGCGCTGTTCTGAATATTATTCATTAACGTTCCGATATCCTCCTTTCCGAATTACCATGCAGTTTCTCCACTGAGTCACAATTTCCCCCTCCAATCGTTTTTGTTTGTTTTTATTGTTTATCTATTTTTTTTTTATTACCTTCTTGAAATTATAATAATAATAATATAAAAATTATATATGCATAATTTTTTATTAATTAACAAAAATTTCGAATAATTAATTGTTAAATAAATTAATAATATACTTATATTAACTTTTTTTCTATCTGATCAATGGGCTTAAAGCTTAAGAAACTTCCCTCACTCACAAAGCAGGAGATAGAGGTTGCTAAGCAACCAAAGTTCTCCGTCAATCTGGCAAATCGTCGTCGTCGTATCCTCAAAATAGGGTCTAAGGATCAGTCTATGTTTATAAAAGTTTAATTTAATCGTCCCTTAACAAGACTTCTCTGGCTGAATTTGGTTGTGCCTCTTGTAGTATTTGAGCAATTGCTTCTTCATAAAGTTCTAGAGTTATTAAATTTTGTTATACAACTGTCACTATCGAATTGGATAGTTTTTGAGGGGATTTTGCACTTTAGGGTTCCGATTTCGCCAAATCTTTTTTCCGTGCCAAATGGAATCACCAAATTCGCGGTATTTTCTAACAACGGCAACTTTTTTTCCTTGCGATTTACGCAAGGGAAAAATCGCCAAATAAACAACCGTAACCTTAAAGGGCAGAACTCTCATTCTTGTGGTATTCTGACCAATTTCTTGGTAAATTTCTTGGATTATTGAATATTGGTATACCAAGATATGTATTCGTCCAGCAAAGTATGTTCACACGAGAAAACTTGAAATTCATCAAAGGATTTCAATTTTTATATTATTTTATTTCTTTTTTGCTGAGCGTTTTATTTTGTTATACAGTTATAGTTAGAAGCTAATGTTATTCGTTCATGGTGCATAAGAAATATAAGTTTTTCAAGTGAAAAAATAAACAAACAATTGAACAATTTATACATAGTAAGAAAATTACAAGAAATAATTACAAACATTGTAAAATTTGTAATAAATTTTTAAAAATTATTATGTTATTTTAAAAATTAATTCCTTATTCTATTTAATAGATATTTTCTAAAATAAATTTAATTTATCTATAAATAAAGTAATAATAAATACCTTTGTAAAAAACAGAGCTGTCTGTTCTTACAGTAACAGTTACAAAATAAAAATGAGAAATCATGAGAAAAAACGCAAACAGAGTGAAATTAAAATTCAAAATAAAAGAAATTTATGGCTTTGATAATTACTAATTTTATTTGCGTAAACCTAATTTTCCTCCTCTGTAATCACTTTATTTTATTGCATTTCAAATGCAAATTATTTATTTAAATTCATGTAATTGCATTTAGTAAATATAATTAAAACTTAATTGGGAAGAAAATAAGGCAATTAAAATCTTTATCAAGGCAATATTTTTATAACTATTTAATCGCAGTATATTTATACTAAGGAATTAAATTCTTCTGTTCACAAATTGAATTTGTAATGTTTTCCTCGTTTAAATCTTTTGAGGAATTGCAAATTATTTTTAATTGGACACTTTTTAATTAATTTTAGTACGCTTTTAATGGTAATGGTTAAATTTGCGATTAGATATCTCGATTATTTATTTTACAATAATTAAAATTATGGTTGATATTCACGAAATTAAATATGTCAATTTTTATTACGTATTTTTATCTCACTGACAGTACTGATTACATCATTAAAAATGTTTATTTACTTAGTTTCAATTGAAACTAAAATATTTAATGAGGTCATAAATTAAAATATTATTTTAATGTGAAATAATTTCGTCATTCATTTAGTTATATAATTTTTTCTCTTGTTTAAAATATTTTATGTTCCGCTCTTAAGCAAAATGTATTTCTTGTAAATTGAAAAGCAGTAGTAAAAAATAATTATAGGTACATATGCAAGAATATATATGCATGAATAAATCTTAAAGTATAAAATATGTAGAATAATTATACAGAATAATTATTGTTAGATCCCTCGTTTATGAGGGGAGTATTTTATTATTAATTATATGTAATAAAATAACAGCATAATTTAAAATTTAAATAGAAAGCTAAACTTTCTAAACAAATTTTGATTTTTGGATTTAAACGTATAATTATTTAAATTTTTAAAAAAGATAGTTTCATATTTTCCACATCTATTTTTAATTACGTTTAACTTTTACAACTTTGTTTCAACATTAAATTACTTGCAAGCATTATTAACACTCTAGCTTTACCCTTTCTGAACAAATTTATAAAAAAATTCCATATCATTTGATTTTAATATGCAGTTATCATGATACAACAATATTAAACGAAATTATATCATGTCATAATTTTAAAACTAAAAATAATATATGAGAATTACAAACGGTAAAAATTACTAATCATAACTAATTTCCTGAACTGAAAAATTGACATTTTTAATGTTTTTTTTATTTTCAAGCTCAAATATAAGTTCGAAGACATGCAGTTATTTATTACATTAAATTTGTTTATAATCTGAGAATTATAGACTTTATTTTACTGCTATCTGTATTCCAACATATGAATTGAATTATAAGCAACTGGTAGACCACTTTTTGAAAGACAGATAAAAAATAAAACATAATTTAAAAAAAAAATCTTGCAAACAATAATAAAAGCAATCTTTATTAAAAACTGAATTTTAATAAAACCAAATAATAATGGCTGTGGTTGTAATTTTTTTATTACTTTAGTATTAACGGCATTTGGAAAATCAAAGCAAAAATATAAATAAATCCCATGGGCATGATTTCCCCCTTCTTTGGCGGCGCCATGTATTAAAGTAATGTAAAACATAATCAAATAAAAACGACATTAAATTATAAAAAATACTAATTTTTAATAAAAATGAATGTTAATAAAACCAAATGACAATAAAGGTTGTGATTGTAATTTTTCAGGCTGTTTTCATTACTTTTATTAACGGGTTTGGAAAAATCAAACTAAAAATATAGTTTGTCCCTTTTTCGGTGGCGTCATGTATTAAAATAATGTAAAACATAAGCAAAGAAATAATAAAAATAATCTTTATTAAAAAATGAACTTTAATAAAACGAAATAATATTAAAGGTTACGGCTATAATTTTTTCTTATTGTTTTTATTACTTTAGCATTAAGGGCGTTTGGAAACATCAAAGTAAAAATATAAATAAATCCCGCGGGTAGAGTTTGCCTCTTCTCTGTCGGCGCCGTGTATTGAAGTAATGTAAAACATAGGCATCCTCTTTAAAGCCCAGATATGATCTGCCTAACAACGTAATATGAGAAATGTTCCACAAGACTGTCAAACGGAAGGTCCGTTTTATTCTTTTTCCGTACCACCAATCACGGAATTTCCTTTTCAGAAACATTTCCTTGACGTCTATGCGACATCTCCATCAAGAGATGGCTTCATCCTCCGCCATCGTAATAATGCCCCTATTACAAGCCTTTTTTTTATTTTATGTATTTATTTTTTTATACCATCCTCTTCACGGCGCATTAAAGCCATGGGAAACGGACGAGCAACAAGAAGAAGAAGACTTTGGCGTCAAAGAAAATAACTCGACTTGACAGGATGCTTGACTGCATGCATCCACTGCAGGGGCTTTTGTCTTCGCGCATTAGTGGACTCCTCTCGTTATTTCTCAACCGCTCGCCAGCTGCGGAAGGAATGCTCTGGTTTCGGTCGCCAACAAAAAAGAGTGGCTCTAGGCATCATGAGTTTAACTGAATTTGTCTCTTCTACTGAGATGGTAGACAAAGACTTGGCTTTGTTAATTCGCATCCATTTCGTGTGTCATCAAGATGTAGGCCTTTGTTTTTAACTATTCACTATTGCTTGAAGAGAATGGAAGGATTTATTTGTTTGATAGATTCTTTTTATTTAAATGCTGATCTATTTTTTGTTTATGAAATGCACCATTTTATATATTATATTCATACTTAATATGTAAAAATTCCCACCATTTAGCTGGAAGGAACACCATTGATCAACAAATTGATTTATGTTTTTCGTTTGGCTTTAAAAATATCAAAAAAAAAAAAAAAAGAGTGCCTCTAGGCATTATGAGTTTAACTGAATTTGTCTCTTCTACTGGAGATGGTAGACAAAGACTTGGCTTTTGTTAATTCGCATCCATTTCGTGTGTCATCAAGATGTAGGCTTTGTTTTTAACTATTCACTATTGCATGAAGGGAATGGAAGGATTTATTTGTTTGATAGATTCTTTTATTTAAATGCTGATCTATTTTTTGTTTATGAAATGCACCATTTTATATTATTATATTCATACTTAATATGTAAAAAATTCCCACCATTTAGCTGGAAGGAACACCATTGATCAACAAATTGATTTATGTTTTTCGTTTGGCTTTAAAAATATCAAAAAAAAAAAGAGTGCCTCTAGGCATTATGAGTTTAACTGAATTTGTCTCTTCTACTGGAGATGGTAGACAAAGACTTGGCTGTTAATTCGCATCCATTTCGTGTGTCATCAAGATGTAGGCCTTTGTTTTTAACTATTCACTATTGCATGAAGGGAATGGAAGGATTTATTTGTTTGATAGATTCTTTTATTTAAATGCTGATCTATTTTTTGTTTATGAAATGCACCATTTTATATTATATTCATACTTAATATGTAAAAAATTCCCACCATTTAGCTGGAAGGAACACCATTGATCAACAAATTGATTTATGTTTTTCGTTTGGCTTTAAAAATATCAAAAAAAAAAAAAAAAAAAAGAGTGCCTCTAGGCATTATGAGTTTAACTGAATTTGTCTCTTCTACTGGAGATGGTAGACAAAGACTTGGCTTTGTTAATTCGCATCCATTTCGTGTGTCATCAAGATGTAGGCCTTTGTTTTTAACTATTCACTATTGCATGAAGGGAATGGAAGGATTTATTTGTTTGATAGATTCTTTTTATTTAAATGCTGATCTATTTTTTGTTTATGAAATGCACCATTTTATATTATTATATTCATACTTAATATGTAAAAAATTCCCACCATTTAGCTGGAAGGAACACCATTGATCAACAAATTGATTTTATGTTTTCGTTTGGCTTTAAAAATATCAAAAAAAAAAAAAAGAGTGCCTCTAGGCATTATGAGTTTAACTGAATTTGTCTCTTCTACTGGAGATGGTAGACAAAGACTTGGCTTTGTTAATTCGCATCCATTTCGTGTGTCATCAAGATGTAGGCTTTTGTTTTTAACTATTCACTATTGCATGAAGGGAATGGAAGGATTTATTTGTTTGATAGATTCTTTTATTTAAATGCTGATCTATTTTTGTTTATGAAATGCACCATTTTTATATTATTATATTCATACTTAATATGTAAAAAATTCCCACCATTTAGCTGGAAGAACACCATTGATCAACAAATTGATTTTATGTTTTCGTTTGGCTTTAAAAATATCAAAAAAAAAAAAAAAAGAGTGCTCTCTAGGCATTATGAGTTTAACTGAATTTGTCTCTCTTCTACTGGAGATGGTAGACAAAGACTTGGCTTTGTGCTAATTTGCATCCATTTCGTGTGTCAGATGTAGGCCTTTGTTTTTAACTATTCACTATTGCATGAAGGGAATGGAAGGATTTATTTGTTTGATAGATTCTTTTATTTAAATGCTGATCTATTTTTGTTTATGAAATGCACCATTTTATATTATTATATTCATACTTAATATGTAAAAATTCCCACCATTTAGCTGGAAGGAACACCATTGATCAACAAATTGATTTATGTTTTCGTTTGGCTTTAAAAATATCAAAAAAAAAAAAAAAAAAAGAGTGCCTCTAGGCATTATGAGTTTAACTGAATTTGTCTCTTCTTCTGGAGATGGTAGACAAAGACTTGGCTTTGTTAATTCGCATCCATTTCGTGTGTCATCAAGATTTAGGCCTTTGTTTTTAACTATTCACTATTGCAAGAAGAAAAATGGAAGGATTTATTTGTTGGATGTATTCTTTTACTTAAATGCTGATCTATTTTTTGTTCATGAAATGCACCATTTTATTAGACAGCGTCTAATTAAATGTCTATTTATTTATATACTGAAATACTTTGATTTAAAATGCAACTATGACTATGGCATTTTTGATTTTAAAAATCGCAAAAGATTTCGCGCTGTTCTGAATATTATTCATTAATGTTTCGAGTTATGAGTCATTATGAGTTTAACTGAATTTGTCTCTTCTCCTGGAGATGGTAGACAAAGACTTGGCTTTGTTAATTCAAATCCACTTCTTGTGTCATCAAGATTTAGGGCCTTTATTTTTAACTATTCACTATTGCAAGAAGAAAATGGAAGGATTTATTTGTTGGATGTATTCTTTTACTTAAATGCTGATCTATTTTTTGTTCATGAAATGCACCATTTTATTAGACAGCGTCTAATTAAATGTCTATTTATTTATATACTGAAATACTTGCAGATTTAAAATGCAACTATGACTATGGCATTTTGATTTTAAAAATCGCAAAGATTTCGCGCTGTTCTGAATATTATTCATTAATGTTTCGAGTTATGAGTCATTATGAGTGTAACTGAATTTGTCTCTTCTCCTGGAGATGGTAGACAAAGACTTGGCTTTGTTAATTCGCATCCACTTCTTGTGTCATCAAGATTTAGGCCTTTATTTTTAACTATTCACTATTGCATGAAGAAAATGGAAGGATTTATTTGTTTGCTAGATTCTTTTATTTAAATGCTGATCTATTTTTATTTATGAAATGCACATTTTATTAGACAGCGGTATAAGTCTATTTATTTATATATTGAAATACTTGCAGATTTAAAATTCTCATTTGCACTGAAATCATCTAAAAATATTTGGTAAAATAAAAATTATGACAATATTTTAAATCATTCTTTTTATGATACGAATCATTTTATTTGAAGGACTCGTCTATGATACGAGTTATTATTTTATTTGAATGACTCGTCTGTGATACGAGTTATTTTATTTGAAAGTAGTAAATATCAATTTATTAATACATTAATCTATTTTAAATTTTTAGATTCTATTTTACATTGAAATCAGTTATTAATTTTCAGTTTTGCCAAAACTGTTTAAAGGTACTGTGGGACATTTATATTATAAATAAGAAAAGAGGAGACTTTGAAGAACAAAAAACCGTTATTATCTAAAATTCTCAAAAATTTCTTAATTTATATATATATATATATATATATAGTGGGTTTTTTAAAAAAAAAATAACGTTTGAACTATGCGATCTCATGAATTTCGTCAACATATATTGGTTTAGTTTGGTTTGTCGCTCTACTCTCATTTTGTAAGTACTTTAGGCTAATTAAACCGGGACCTACTGTTTAACGTGGATTCCGAGCCATTAATAAACATCCATGCCACCGCCAGGATTCGAATCTGAAGCCTGTGGTACCAAAACCAGAGCGCTACGAGCGGCCATAAGACCGCTCGTCAACACAGAAGCAGTGAGAATGAAAAAAATTTAACATCTTTGAAAACCCTTCACAAAATATACTTAAATTAAATTATCTATGTATTCTAAGTTATTTTATAATTTTAAAGCCAATATTCAAACAATTTCAATATGAAGGTTTATTTCATTTTTCACAAAATTTTTTCAACAATTTCACACATTGAATTATATGATGTTTAACTGCATTTCTGAAAAGTAATATATATAAAAGCTCTTAGTCCTCGCCATTACATTATTCTATTAGATTTGCATAAATTTCAAGCCCTCTTACTGAAGTTGATGCAGTCTCTGCTGTAATTAATGACATTTTCTTTCAGTTTTCCAGGAAGGCAAAGTTTGTGGCAGTTTCTATCAATTCTGAAGATAAAGTCTTTTTCTTAGTGTGGGCAACTAACATTTTTAGCTCAGAACAATACATCTGATAGATGGTTCTCATTAAGTTATCCAAATCTTCTAACGATTTCTTTGAAAGTTTCAAATCGGGTCTTAATACTTTTTTCATTCTTCGGATGTAAGTCTTAAAACTCAAATCACCGCTACGCTGCTTTTTTTTTTATGTACTCTCTTAACTTGATTGAGCCCGTACGTTGATGTACTTGGAAGACAGTAATCTTTTTGAGATTCTATGGGGCCTTGTTTAATAAACGATTCCAGTGAGAAGAGTTCACAATCCATAATGTGCTTAAGCGATTGGTAAAGTCTTCTTGAAATTAAGAAATTGCTTCGTTAATGTCTGATATGCTTTTAGATTGAAAATTCGTAGAACTTGATTTGCATGATGTGATTTAATACACATTTGATCACGAGCTGCTAGAGATGCCATAAATTAAATAATAATAATAAAAAAATATTTTCCTTATCTTTCCTTGAATTGAAACTGCATAGAGATGTGCATTGAATTAAATTAACGTGAAAGGTAAATTTATGTCTCGAGCCTTAACAATATGTTGAGGCCACAAGTAATGCAAGGAAAGAGTGTCTTTAGGCAATAACTTAAGATTAGTTACTTAATAACTCTATGATTTTATAAATTCTTATATCAAGAAATTTTCTTAAAAATCAATATGTCTGTTATTCATTAAAGACTCTTTAGAACTAAAAAAGAGAATAAAGAAAAACAAGTAATATATAAAAAAATTTTAAAGTCAATTCCTACTTTTTTTCACTATATTGCAGAAAGTCCTTTATAGATAATTTTCATTCATTTTTTTAAGTTTATCTGGCGCCATCTATTGGTAGATATATGCAACTTAAATCTAAAAAACTTAACTTGTAACTTAAATCTAATGAATTAATATTTGAAAAAACTGTATTAACGCCAAGTGTCATCCACTACAAGTTCAAAAAAAAAAATTATTTGAACTTGAGTGGATGAATAAAATTTATTTTATTAACGATTGAAAAATTGAACAAGATGTATATAGGGAGAGTGTGAGTTAATAGAAGGGATTGAATAACTAACTATAAAGAAGGCAATGTTACTCACGTCTGTGACAGTCACACTTGCCTCCTGGCTGGAGTTAAATGAATAATAATAGAAACTATGATTACTTGCTCCGGAAAAATAACTGTGCGTCATTCGAACTTTAAATTAAATATACTACAGTGGAATGCTGGTGGCTTATCTGGTGCTAAATTTCAAGAAATTAAAAAGATTTGAATGGAGAAGAATGCTGATGTTCTGTTAATCCTAGAGGCAAATATCATAGAAAAATATCCAAAATAAAATAAGATATCAAAACTCGCAAAAGAGGCTGTTTGCAATTTTAGATTAAGAACTGGACATGACTCCTTGCCTAACATCTGGCCAAAATAGGGATTGTGAACTCGGATATATGGATTTTGTGTAAGAAAGAGAAAATGAATGAAACTCATCTACTTGTTTGCTCAGGACTGGACTTAATATAGAAACTTATAACAGAATGGTGATTTGTGCTCTTTATTGGAGCGCCAGAGAAAACATGTCGGATCACACGAATTTTTATTATGGTGCTTCTAGCTTTTTAAATTTTTATCCTTGGAACATTTAACTTGTTTTTAACTGTTTTTAAGCTTTTTTTTTTTTTTTTTTTTTTTCGTTTTTGTTAAGAATGTCTGTTTTTTTTTTCCTTTGTAATTTTGATTTGCTTATATGTTCTTTTTTTTTTATGGTAAGTTGCCAAATTTCTATGGATTGAGTTCCAATAAAGTCACAGGAAACGACAACAAAAACTAACCACATTCCTTTTGTTCAATTGTTATATGGTGCGTGTTAAGAATGATATATCTTACTGGAATAAAAATAAATAAATGAATTTCCAACAATCAACATACATGATTCATTAAAATTTAATATGTAATTTCATCAGGTTAGCATGTAAGAGAGCTAATGATCGAATTCGCTAATAAAGTGCCATGCACTGTAACTACTTCGAGAGATAAGGTTTCATTTGTCTCTCTACGGTCATTTTGCTCACTTTAGGCTAATTAGGCCGGAACCTACAGTTTAACGTGGATTCTGAACCACTAATAAACATCCATGCCCCTCGAACACGAAGCCTGTGGTACCAAAAAGCCAAAGCGCTAGCCAATTGGCCATCAGGTCGCTCTAGAAATAAGGAGAGGTGGTGATTTGGTTGTCGCTCTACGGTCATTTCTGCTACGAGGGCTAAATAGACCGGGACCGACGGTATAAAGTGGATTCGAACCACTCACAAACATCCATTCCATCGCCAGGATTCGAATACGAAGTCTGTGATACCAAAGGCCAGAGCGCTAGCCAACTGGCCATCAGGCCGCTGGAGAGTTGGTGAATAATTGTGATAGTGCGCTGTGTGAGAATCTTTCTCATCGAGCTGTAAGTTGGAGTTTTCTGCGTTTTATCCCATACGACACTCAAATATATACTCGTGGAAGGCAATTATCCGATCGACGAGTCGAGAATTGTTCGTGGTGTACTTAGTAAAACAAGAGAAACCACTGATGTAAATATAGTATGACTACAATGTTGCATTAAGCTGTTATAATCCTATTGAACAGTCCAAATTGAAGGATCCCCCTCGAGTGAGACTAGAATGCAAATATAATTCTAATGTGATTGCATCTGCAACTTTACAAATGGTCATGAAATCCGCTTATATATTGACAACTTAACTAATAAACATATTCAAATTCGTCATTTTCTAGAGAATTACTTGGAAACAACATCTTTTATTTATCCTTTTACCGTAGTTTGCTATGCGTGAAGTGATTATGAAAGTGGTATCTTAATACTGTGATACCCCGATTAAACTAATGTAAAATTCCTAATTTCCGTCAGGGACTTTTATCGATTCTTCAATCATCAGTAAGTCCACACCATCTTTTAATTAAGTAGGACAAATTTTATTTGGGGGGATAAAATTAGCTTTTCAATCGGTGTGTGTTTGAAGATAGGACTAATTAATCCTTGGGGAAAAGGGGGAGGCTTAAATGGCGGCTGCTAAAAGGACGAGGAAAGGGTGGAATGCGTTTAAAAGGGGGTGGTGGAGCTGTTCTTCCAGTTGAGCAGACAATATTGCTTGTGGTAATCAGCTTTATCGGAAAATTCTAAATATATTAAATTCTTTATGTAAAGCATTTTTATTGAAACAGATTTAAAACAACAAAAAAAAAAAAAAACGGCGATATTTAATGATATCATTATAAATGACTACTTTTAAAAGTCCTTTTAAGTAGAGATGCATTTTCTTGTTAACTTAAAAACTTTTACTTCTTACTAGAGCCTTATGTTCTTACTAGAACCTTATGTTGCCCTAATTTTAAGCCATTTTTTGAGTGTGTCCCTCCTTAAGTTTTATGTCAATAATTTAAGGTACTACTTTTATAAAGTAAAAGGATCGTATCAATAAATTTTAATAAGTTAAAAAAGTATTTGGAAAATAATGAACTTTACAAACTTTACAGGGTTTATTTCCCCCTAAAGAATGCACTTTTAGTTTCTGTATGACTATAAAATATTTTATTTATTAATTTTGTTTTATCTTCATTAGGTTGTACCCGCATAGTTAAAATCACTCTTTTTTGGAATGCAAATACATTTTACTGAGAGCATTAGATAACTACCATGACACTGTGTTACTTAGCATGTTATAAACAATAAGTACTTAAAAATTAAATAATTTGGTAAAATCACGGAACAAGGGGCCGTTGTGATTTGGCGTCAAAAATTCTTTTCGCCAAAGTCCGCCAAGTAGTGGTTTTCGATTGTAAGTGAAGTTAATTGTATATAGTACGGGAAACAAAGGTTGCTACACTTGGCAACTTATCCCTCAGTTGGCGCCACAAAAAAAGTCGCCAAACCCAAAGACCCCTATTTTACGCTTTGGCCAATATTTTTTTTTTTATCTATAAATCAATATATTTTGTTAGCCAATGTATACAAATCAACTGAAGACAGGATATTGAACATATTTCCGTTATAATTCAGACGCTACATACATTGTACTGAAAAATATCATTAATGGGAAAAAGAAGACTGATGCCTTTGACATTGAATAATGAATAACAAGTAGCCATGGAAAACATCAAAATTAAAACTAACGCTTGATGTTTAAGCAGATAAAAGGTATTCATGACATGTTTTTACTGCACAAGGAAACATAGTTACTAAGAAAAAAAAATAGGAAGGTTCTGAAGTAAAGCTTATTTCCCCATTATTTTTTTTTCATCTTAATTTTTCCATACTTTAGTTTGAATCTCATTAAACGCTACAACTACAAAAAATTATATTTTTGTAGAATAAACTGATTAGTTGTTCTACATAAATGGTATAAGGTTAAAACTATTTTTTTTTTTTTTTTTGTTAACTTTTTTATTGAATTTCTTTTATGCATTCCTGTGTGTTTGTTGGATTGCAGCATATGCAACAAACAAACTTATAACATATGTTATAACTTCATACTGAAACTTATAATTTATACGTTATGCCAAACTTATAACTCAACGAAAATTTTTAATTATATAAATTGGAAAATCATGCTTAGATATTTTGAAAGCCATTGATTCTTTTTTTTTTTTTTTCCTTTCATTTCCTCGTATAAAACATTGTAACATAACATTTTTTAAAAGATAGAAATTTTTAAATATTTTTTTCCTTAATAAGAACCACTTCCCCCCACCTCCCCCATTTTTTAAAATGATATATTTTTTTTTTACTGAATATTTAACAAATTTTCTAGCTGATTTAATTATGTTGAATTGTATGTAGGATCTTCAATATTTGACTTTTTTATTTTGCAGTTCAATATAATTATTTTTACATGTTATTATTTTTAAATGTTATTTTAAATTATTGACTTATTACAGTTTTTCTGATTTTAATTAGATTTCGTGTAAATAATTAAGTATAAATTCTTGATTTGATTATTAAACATTTTATAAAACAGTTTTTTTAAATAATATTATTTTCTTAAGCTTTTTATAACGGATGAAGAGATTAATAATTAATTATCATTATTTTTAATTGCTATTTTATATTATTTCAAAAGGCAGTAAAAATATTATTTTTAACTATACTTTTTGCTGGTAAGTATTGTAAATAAACATAAATAAATCAAACAGTCCTATCTCCTGTATTTATTTAATATATGTATAATATCAGTCAAATACATTGTTTAGAATATTATACATACCTATTTATTTTAAATCATTTTATCCAGCACTAAGAAATATAGCAGTTATGAAACTATGCATTTATAATACTCATGCGTGAAAATAATTGAAATATAAAATAGTTCTTGAAGCTTGCTGTCATCTGTAAGGTAATAAAATAGAGCTATCAAAATACCCTGTCATGCATAACGAAAAAAAAATAATAATAATAAAAAAATAATCGTTATTGCAGCTGGTTTCGAATTTGGTTGTCTAAAACCATATGGCTTCATTGTTTTAACAGTACTTGATATATAATTTTTTTTTTTCCTTGATAAGAATTAAATCTATTCATCCATTATCAAAAACTTAAGAAAATAATAATATCATTGAAAAAAAAAAACTGTATTATAAAATGTTTAGTAATCGAATCAAGAACTTACTTTAATTATTTACAAGAAATGCAATTAAAATCAGAAGAACAAATTGCTTTTCATTGATGTAAGAAGAAAAAATTAATATAAAAACGATTCTGTAACAAGAAATTAAGTGAATTACAGTTCTGAAATACTTTTTGGCGAACTAAAATGTAACAAAAGACAAGTCATATAAGAAACAGAATAAAAGAGCAAATTACATTAAGAATAATATTTTTTTACACTTCTTTCTGTTTTAAAAATGTGATTTTGTTTAGCTTTGTGATATATTTTCACAATAAATTCTTCACGATTTGAAAACAATTAAAGTGGTACTTATTTTAATATAAAAATTAAATACTTTCCTTTTAATCTGTTACTTCTACATTTCTAAATTGCTTTTTAAACAAAACGCCGCAAATATTGAAAGTATGTAAATAAACTTGAAAGAAAATTTCATCAAAATATAATTCATGAAATATTAATTATTTTTGTGAATTTAACTTTGAACTTTTAAAAATGTTACAATTATTATGTGCTACACTGTATTTGTCAATTACCTAAGGGAAGACTATTAATTATTATGATGCACTCATCTGTCTAATTTCCCATATTCGAAATTTTAAAGAAAAAGCAGCAAATAATGAAAGTATTTAAATAAATCTGAAAGGAGATTTCATCAAAATGTAATTCATGAAATATTAATTATTTTGTGAGTATAACTTTGAACTTTTAAAAAACGTTACAATTATTATGTGTTACATCGTATTTGTCAATTACCTAAGGGAAGACATTATTAATTATTATTATGCAATCAACTGTCTAATCTCCCATATTCCAGATAAATTTAAGAGAAACAGGAAAACCTAATTAAAATTACGTTTCTCTGAATATTATGCAACTTTGAAACAACATCATAGTTGGAATAATTCTATCCATTATTTTAATTGCTGTAACCATTTCTGACTGGTTACACGGTTCGTTATTTCGACATCATATTTTAGAAAATGTTTGCCCTGAAATATCCTTCGATTTCAAATTATTCGATTCGAAAAGGAAAATGATTAATCAGAAAATCTCTTTTTAACAAACAGACGGCAGCTAATTACAACATCAAAAGATTCAAATTCAAATGAAAAGGATCCCCAAAACGTTTTCCCTCCATTTTGCAAATTAATGAACATCCAAAGCACCAACGGCGTTAGCAAAACTGAATTATTCGAATTTAATTCCCATTTTCCATGGCGGCACCTAGCGCGGAACGCTTTTGTTCCATTTTCGAATTTTTCTGTTTCCATTTAATCAGTTATTTTTTCAGATTTAAAAACTATTTTTAAAGAAATATTGAAAATATGTAAAAAAACTTGAAAGAAGATTTCATCAAAATTTAATTCATGAAATATCAATTATTTTTGTGAATATAACTTTGAAATTTTAATAACATTACAATTAATATGTGTTACACTGTATTTGTAAATTACCTATTATTATCAATTATTATTATGTAAGCATTTGCCTAATCTCCCATATTCCGAGATAAATTTAAGAGAAACAAGAAAACCTAATTAAAATCACATTTCTCTGAATATTATGCAACTTTGAAACAACATCATAGTTGGAATAATTCCATTCATTATTTTAATTGCTGTAACCATTTCTGACTGGTTACACGGTTCATTATTTCACATCATATTTTAGAATATATCCTTCGATTTCAAATTATTCGATTCGAAAAGGAAAATGATTAATCAGAAAATCTCTCTTTTAACACACAGAAGGCAGCTAATTACAACATCAAAGGATTCAAATTCAAATGAAAAGGATCCCCAAAACGTTTTCCCTCCATTTTGCAAATTAATGAACATACAAAGCACCACGCCGTTAGCAAAACTGAATTATTTGAATTTAATTCCCATTTTCCATGGCGGCACCTAGATCGGAACGCTTTCGTTCCAATTTAGCGAATTTTTCTGTTACCATGTTCCAAGCAGCTGTACTAACTCGGAAAGGTTTGTTTTGGAAAAATATTTTCCAATTTCAGCTGCGGAGGCATCGTTAAAATTTTACCAACTTGAACCGTGGTGGGGGATGGAAAATGAAAGGGGTGTGTGCAGTGAAAAAGGAAACAATAATAAAACAAAGAAAAAATGGTTGCAGTAGAGAGAAATCGTTACAAGAATGAAAAGAAGATAGCACAATGAGAGAGAGAGAGAGAGAGGGAGAGAGAGAGAGAGAGAGAGTGAAGAAAGTAATGGACAGAGAAGAGAGGTAGATAAGTGAGAATTAACGTCAAAATGATGGAGTGTTATTTTGTCGGCGGCATTCTGGAAAGCGAGGGTGGGTTTAAACGGGGGATTTAATGTTAGGGGGGGACATAGATAGGGTGGGGGTGAACTCAAGAAAATTATTCCTCCCACTTCCACCCGATCGGAAAATGTTCTGTCTTCAGAACAGAGCAGAATTTTTCACTCCGCAATGTTAAAAGAGAATTGATGTGTTTGCATTGCTAAGCTCCTTAAATTCCGTTTAGATTTTGCTCTGGAGAAAAGGCTTATAACGTGTCTGGAGCTAACGCAAGGAAAAGCGATTGATTTTGGATAAATAGGATTCCCTTCAGATTATGCGCGGTTTTAAACTTAATGCATTTGTTTTGTTGCAACAATACTTTGAGGTATTGCTCGGTATAATAATGGGTATCAATTCGTTTCGCGCTGAAAGAAGGATCGTTTCGATGTATTAAATGGATGCACGAAAAGAGAGGGGGAAAGTCTCTCGAGTTAAATGAAATTTGAGTTTGATTAGAATTTATGTCTCAGAGAGAAAGTGGTATTTTTAACTATTTAAAAAAAAAAAGCATGTTATGGAGAAGTTTTATCTCGTAAGAAGTTTATTTTATCAGTAGGAGATTTTATCCCATCAGTAAATGTTACCAAAAGTAAGGGGTTTTTATTACAATATGATTATTAAAGTAAAAAGCTTTAATAATCCTGTTGTAATAAAACCTCTCTCTATTTGTAACATCTACTCAAGGGATAAAAGTTCTTACTGATTTAACTTGATTTGACTTGAGTTTTATGCTCGCGTTAGCTGCTTCATCTCAATTTATCCAATTACTCTTGAGAAGAAATCATAAAAAAAATAAAGAAAATATAATACAAATAAAAACAGATCTTTAGATAATCAGTGGACTTTAACTGATTCCAAACCTCTTACTGATAAAATAAACGTAATCATGTTGTAAGCATCATTGTACTTAAATCATATTGTATTAAAACCTCTCAATATTGATAACATCCACTGACGGGATAAAACCTCTTACTGATAAAATAAACGTAACCATATTGTAATCATGATTGTAATTAAATCATATTGTAATAAAACCTTTCACTATTGTAACATCTATTGAGGGGATAAAACTTTTTACTGATAAAGTAAACGTAGTCATATTTTAATCATCATTATAATTAAATCATTGTAATAAAATCTCTATTGTATTATAATAAATAAGATCGAATTATCTGCATGGACTTCATGTGTTTGACTTCATAATTTTATAACTTAAAAACTACAACATTAAATTATCTATTTTTTTTTTTTCCTTTTGCATTTAATATTATTTATTTATTTATTTTACCTGATGAGTGTTCAAAAATCACGAATAAATTCTAATAAGCTTCTTTTAAATTATATTATGTATTAAATTATTAATTCACATCTAAATGAAAGTTTAGGATAAAATATAATTAATATTTTTTAAAGATTTAAAAAAAAAAAAAAAAAAAAAAAAAAAAACTCTGTTTTTATCTACATTTCCTAACTTCTATGAATAAAAATAATTCAGATGTTAAACAATAATTAATAATTTATTCTTGTGATATTTACCAATTTAGTTATTTTGAGTTAAATTCAACTTTTACACATTTAATTTTTTCTTGTGAATGTATCAAACTTAGCTGGGATTTTTTTAAAGCGGACATTATTTTTTATTTGCAAATAAAATTTTTATTTAAAATAAACAAAATTTGGAAAAAAAGTAAGTAAACGAGCTGCATATTTATTTATTATTTGATTTTAGAGATATACTTGAAGTAAGCAGCAACTGAACGTCCTGATTTAGCAGCGGTCTGATGGCCAATTGGTTAGCCCTCTGGCACCACAGGCTTCAGGCTCTAATCCTGACGCTGGCATGAATGTTTGCTAGTGGTTTGGAATCCACCTTAAATTGTTGATCCCAGTCTAATTAGCCTAAAATGTGCACAAAATGACAGTAGAACGATAAACAAAATATGATTGTACAATGATAAGAATTAACTGTTTACAGTGAGATCAAAGATCTGTTTTATATTAAACTAAAGATTTCTGATATATTAATATCAGAAATTATACTGTTCTTAGCTTAATGTCATAAGTAGTAGTATAAAAATATCATCTATTGTTTAACTATACCAATGTCATCTGATTACCAGTATAATAAAACTTCATGACTGCTATTCCGTGCTAAAAATATACAACAAGTTTTATAATAGAGGTGAGCAATAAACAAACAAATAAAAACTGCTCACTTCACTCCAAATTCTCGAGCTTAATATATAATAAAAATAAAATTCACACAGCAATCAAACGAAAAAATAAAACAAACCCGAGGGAAATATTTGTGATATAGCACACAACCAACCCAAGAAGTGGATAGAAAACATAACAACTAAAACTGCATAATAGTCACTACCCTCCTGAGAAGAACACAGCACCATGGCTGCAGCAAAATGGATGCTGGAAAAACGGAATAACTTCGCTATCGTTCAAGTTGTTTTTCTGCAGGAAATGGCTCCACTTAGGTTTTGCAATGGCCACCACTTTATCTTGAGATTGAAGCTCATAAAAAACTGGCAACTTTCTTCCCTACCCCAAGGCCTTTTCTAGAGCTCTTGGGAAGAATTTAAACGGCGAATTTCCCGCTAGACTGGGTTCTATTACCCCACCATAATCTCGGGAAGGGGGGGAGAGAACTGCCCTCCCACCATGGCCTGCAGTAGGGGATATAATGCTACTTTGTAGAAAGCAACGGTCTGTGTTGAAAACTGGATTGTTGTGCAGAGAAAATCACTTTTTTTTTTCTTCTTTTTCCAACAAAAGAGGGAAATTTTGGAATGGTTGTTTCAAGAATACTTCACACTGTACTCTTTGTTGGGTGTTCCCAGAAAAATGAGATTCATGAATAATGAATTTCCATCTTTATGATGTGTATATTTTTGGGTTATACTTTTAAATGATTTGCTTTTTTGGGAAGTGAAGTTTTATGTGGAAATGGCCAGTAGTGTACTCAGAATTTGTTTATGTGAGTTCATAAATCTCTGAAACAAAATTCTTACCTTCTCGTATTCTACGAATCCCGACGAAGACCATGAATCTCCTTTAACAGTGACAGTAAAATGTAAATCATGAGATTTCTTCTCAATTTAATATACGTAAATACATAAATCAATTATATTAAAGCAATCAACACAAAATGAGGATGCATCAATAATATATGAGCCTTTTCCAAAGCACACTGAAAAATAATAAAAATTGTATAATTAAAAAGTTTCCAATGCGATTACTGCTGTCGTTTATCTGGTATAAAAAATTATGGGATAGAAAATAATCTATTGTATCTAATAGAAAATACGATCAATATAATTTATTACTTATTGCATACATTTGTTTATGTGAATTCATTACTTCATAAATCTCTAAAACAGAATTCTTACCTTTCTGTGTTCTACGAATCACGACGAAGACCAAGAATCTCATTTACAAGCAAACTGAAAATCACGAAACTTCTTCTCAATTTAATAAATACATAATTCAGTTATATTAAAACAATTAGCAAAAATGATTATGCAACAATAATGCATGAGTCTTTTCGAATCACACTGAATAATAATATATTATAACTCAAATTTTATTATTAAAAGTTTCTAATGCAAATACTGCTGTTAATTATCTGATATAAAAATTATGTGATAGCAAATAATCTGTAGTGTCTAATACGAATATGACCAATAAAATTTATAACTTATTGCATACATTCGTCTACATTATATAAATTTGTTTATGTGAATTCATTACTTCATAAATTTCTAAAACAGAATTCTTACCTTTCTGTGTTCTACGAATCCTGCTGAAGACCCCGAATCTCCATTACCAATGATAGTAAAATGAAAATCACGAAACTTCTTCTCAATTTAATAAATGCATAATTCAGTTATATTAAAACAATCAACAAAAATGATGAAGCATAATAATGATACAGCAATAATACATGACCCTTTTTTTCCAAAGCACACTGTATAATAATAAATTTTAATTCACATTTTATTATTAAAAGTTTCCAATGCAAATACTACTGTTATTTATGTGGTATAAAAATTACGTGATAGAATATAATGTCTAATGCAAGTACAACCAATAAAATGTATAGCTTATTGTATACATTCGAAAGAGAAAATGATTTTTTTAACACCCAGGGTCATGGACACCTTGAACAAAACCTAAATGCCACATCCAGAGACATTCGTAGATCTTTGGAAAGACCCTTAAGTCCCTTCGTAGACCCTGAAGAACGCATGTTGCAAATAGAAACTATGTCGTATTAGAAACCAGCTAATAATGAATTTTTAAAACAAATTCACCAAAATGCATTAAATTTATATTTGTTAAATTTATAATATTAAATCATTTTATATTAGAAATTTCATCTTAATTGTTATATACTGATGCCTCGGTTAATAGCTGTTTCAGATAACGACATACTTAATTAATGACGAGTGGCTGCAATAAAAATGTCTCTTGTTAACAACATAGGCCTTTGTTTAATGACTCAAGCAATATGAAGGAAAGTGTGTCCTTCCCTCTGGTAATGAACCAACTTCAGATGAAGGGCACAAATAGGCAATGGATATTGCGGTAACTGATCATGATTTTAATTTGGAAGTGGAGGAAGGAATTAATCGAGATGCATGACCGAGAACTTGACTAATAACGATCTTAATGAACTTTTCCAGCTGCAATGCGAGGGGAAAAAAAAAAAACACAAGGAAACTGAAATCTTTCTTTTGGAGAAATAGAAGAAAACGAATAAATTACAATTGCTGAAATCAAACATTTATTTCCGCAAAGTGGAAGGAAGTTCAAAATGTTGCTATGAAAATATATTCCAAACAATTTCGGTCATTGGAAATGTATATCTATTTAATAAAAAGTTCGTAATATTTCAGAAATATTTTAAAAAAGAACAACAGAAACAACCCAAGACATGTTTTTTACAGGTTTGAATATCATTCATGCAGCGGCACTTCAGGATTGGTAAAAAATCTTCCAAATTGGACGTTGCCAGGCATTTCTGTCTCTGGCCAAATCTCTACCAGATTTTTGTTTTGTTTACAATCCCCCTCAACGGCATCTACCCAAAGAATTCTTTTCGCTTTCTTTTTAGTGCTAACTATTTTAGCAAAAACAATTTGTCTCAATGTGCAGCTACTATCCATGCGAATAACATGCGTAACCCAGCTGAAGCAGCCCATGAAGTTTTCTTGAAGTCCTTCAAAATAATTTTCAATATGGATTTCAAAAGTGCCCAAAATCTTCTTTTTCCTTCGCGGTCAAATTCTAAATCTTCATAGCAAAATTTTGTATATAAAAACTCCACAACTTCTAATGAAATTGGCAATGACAAATGAAGATGACAATTGCTTACATGAACAATTAACTTTATCAATTTTTGTACAAATATACATTTTTGTATGTATATATAATTTGTGTTCATAAATAATAATAATGACATTTTCTTTGCTTTTTATAGCATTTTAAACGAGTTTTATCTGCATTCTGAATATGTATTATGCTTGTAACAAGGAAGAACAAATTAACTTTTATTTAAAAGGAAAAAAAAAAAAAAACAGCGAGAATCCTTGTATAACGATATATCCTTGTATGCCTTATATAATGACGATTTTAATTATTTTCGGTTTTTCTAAAGCGTATTACCGCCATTTACCACTGCAACATTGTATAATGTTTGAGTTTATATATATATATTTGAAGAATTCAATTATTAGTTACCAAACCTTGTATTAGTAATAATAGTTACAGAGAAAGTCAGTAACCAAAATTTTTTAACATGCTAGTATTAGTAGCTATAATGCAAGTTATTTCACTCCCAAGTTACAGATTACAGGCGTAAAATTGTTATTGTTAAGAATAAAAACAATATTTAAATTAAAGAAGAGCAAAACTGAATTGAGGGGGGTATTTTATATATTTTTTTAAAATTCTACCCTTGCTCAATCTATCTGTCGATGTTTTCGAATTTTCAAAATGTATCAATATTTTTGTCTGTACAAATTGCCAGTTCAACTAAAATTGACATATTTTTATGATTTTTTTTCCCTCCAAAATACTAAGTACAGGCAATGGCTATTTCGTTTTCCTTGGTGAAAGAATGGATTTTTCATTGGACGTTGTAAATTGTTCCCATAAAACACACAATTACGATCTTTTGTTTCTTTACAATAACAGTTGGTAAAAGACAAAGCTACTTAGAAGAAACATAATATTTTATTTATTTATTTTTGTCTTTGTCAGGAATCCTGAAAACTGTAGGATTCAAATCAGTATACTTTAGTACGGTTTCAAGACATTTGAATAAATTGCATAGTAATCAATGTAGTTTATGAATGTTGTTTTGTGATAACATAAATTTCCAATTTAATCTTTATTTATCCTTTTTTCGAATGTCTTGTTTTTAACAATATCGATTTGTGCTTATTGGATTATAAAGCAGTGAATAAATTTAAATATTTTGAACCATTAATATTATTCTAAAGAACTATGATTTTTAAAAAACGTAGAAATTATGATGAATCTAATACTATTTCTATTAACTTGACTCTGTTTGCATCAATTTGAATAATGACTAAAATTCACAGCGTTGCAAAAATCTATATTCTTACCAACCAAATCATTTTGAAAAACAAATCATTTTCTTTAGACATAGCTCTAATATGTGATACAAACAAATGTAATTTTTCTCCTCTTGAAATCTAAGGCACAAGATGTTGAACGTCATATCCAGACATAAGATCCAGACATCATTTCAAAATCTTTCCAGTTAAAAATTCCACTTTTTACGAAATCTTTATCTCTAAAATCCATTGCGTTCCAAATAACTTTATTTTTAGCAACAAATCTTTTAAATCATATAATTTACCAATAACATCCTTTCGGAAACATTCCCAACAATTTTTTTTTTTTCTTAACTTAAACTGTAGTTTTAACTCGCAAAACAAACCTTGCTTAATTTCCAAATTTTTTTGTGGTGTATATGTGAACTCTTTTATTTGCTTTTAAACAAAAAAGAATTTTTAAAATAATACCACGAATTATTATGTTGGTGAGATTGAGTTTTGATTGGAGTGAGATTGAGTTTGTCCCACTATGGCTTGGTTGGTTAAAACATTGACGGCTTCGAATTCTGAACCTCGGTGGGTCGTGTGCTTTCTTTATGTATGCCACAAACAGTACACCATCGGATAACGCAGGAAGAACACTTTTTCCGGGAAGATTTTTAGATGTAACTTCTCTGCTTTTGCTTCTCGTATGGGTGAAAACCGGAAAACTATTGCCAGGAAACTTGACTATCGAAGTAAGGAGCTTTTACACATGAAAGCAATGACTTCAATGTACATCCCTAGGGGACATCTCATCTGAGCTTTTCTATATACGGACTGCTCACATTATCAAGAGTCAAACATCGATGGGAGTTGATTCATAGTTCTCTGATTTGCTTTGATTTGTCGCACTGTTGTCTTTTTTTTTTTTTTTTTTTTTTTTTTTTTTTCCCGCACTAGGGACTAATTAGACTGAGACCTACAGTTTAAAATGGATTCCTAACCACTAAAAACATCAAAGAAACTGCCAGGATTTGAATTTGAAGCCTCTGGAACTAAAAACTCAGTTCTCTGGAGGAATAACTGTCGTAAATTGATTGTTTTCAACTTAACTAAGGTCAATGATAAAGGGAGTTTAAGCAAGAAGCTTCGCTGTCGTCAATCTAATCTCCTGGATGTTTTCCTCAGATGCAAAACAAATATGGCTCCTGTAATATTCATAATACCCTAACTCTGAATTCTTTCAGGCCCTATCAATAGTATTATAGGGAGTTATCTGTAACTTTAGAAAATATTTACTTTTAAATACGTTTTCTCTTAATAATAATATAAATTAAGCTATTATTTACATGCAAATACACCCGAACGATTTCACCAACATGTAAATTGCACTTAATTGATTATATCATTATCTTTTCAGGTAAACCTAGAAAAACAAAAGGTCTGATGTTAGGGTTGCCGATGTTCTTGCAAAAATTTCTTATAAGTTGTCAGGGGATCCTCCAGAAGGTGATAAAGGTAAGCAATACGTTGCCGACAAAATGTATACTGAAATGAGTCGTTGTGTATACATGTGGAAAGTTCTTCTGAAAGATATTTCACCCCTTCTCTCTTGTATAGAAAGTAGGCTCATTGCTGATTCGGGTACAAATCAAAGTAACGCTTGCGAATAAGAAATAAAATATTTGACATTTTAAAAAAAAAATTATGACTTTTAAATTTTAAAAATATATTTTTAAAATTATAGATTTGCAAAAGAAACGGAGAAACAATTATCTAATGTGTACTACTTATATATGCTTCATGAACATTATGGTATATATAGGTATGAATGTTATGGTGAACTTTATGGTACATATATAGGTATGAACATGTATATATAGACAAGAACATTATGGTATACTGTATAGGTATGATCATTATACACTCATGTCCATAAATTAAGGATAATTCAGAATCCCACAGAAATTGAACTCTAAAATAAAAATTTCATCTGTGGAAATATCACACATATCTTGAAGAAAAATATGCAAATTACAGGAAACCACCAGATGGCGCGGATAGTACGTCACAATGACGAGGGTGTAAGAGAAGGGGTATATAAGGAATGGTGGCAAAGAAGTAAAATTGTTCACAAGCGCTTTAAAAGCCTTTCAGTGCAATAACCGCATAGTTATGGCACAAAGGAAGCATTTGGATGATTTTTACGTGGTAGAATTATCGGACGACTGGAATGTGGACGTACCCAGCTGGAAGTATCCGAGGAACTTAGAATCGCCCAGAGTGTCATCTCCAGGCTTTGGCAACGATTCCAAGATGATGGTAATGAGTGATTGTAAGTTACAACGCCGAATGAGGACCGGTATTTAGCAGTTACTGCCAAAAGAAACAGACGGATCACAGCATCAGACATATCTCGTCAACTCTCTTCAGCTGCCGGTACGACAGTTTCAAGGCAGACCGTGTACAGACGCTTAGGGCACATTGGTCTATATGCTCGTAGGCCTGTCAGATGTGTTCCACTTACCGCAACTCACTGCCGCCTGCGATTAACCTGGAGTAGAGAGCATGCATTGTGGACACCGCAACAGCGGTCTGGTGTGATGTTTTCCGATGAGTCCAAGTTTAGTTTGCAGTCTGATTCTCGCCGGACTTTCATATGGAGAGCGCCAGGTACCCGTTACCACCAAGAGAACACCATTGAACGACACCGTTACGGTGGTGCAGGATAGCTCGTTTGGGGAGGAATTATTCTTGGTTCCAGAACTGACCTGCATGTTCAGAGTGTAACGATGACAGTCCACATCTATCGGGATGTCATTCTGGAACAACATGTACGTTTGTTTCGGGGCGCCATGGGTGCTGAATTTCTGTTTATGATGACAACGCCCGTCCTCGCCGTGCAAACATTGTAGACGAATGCCTTCAATTGGAGGATATCACCCGTATGGATTGGCCAGCATACTCACCGGACTTGAATCCAATAGAGCATGTGTGGGATATGCTTGGCCGATGAATTGCAGCCCATCAACCCCTCCCACCTGTCAACCGGAACTTCGGAGGGCATTGCTTGATGAGTGGTGTAATATTCCCCCAAGATCAGATTGATAATTTGATACTCAGCATGCCTAGGCGTTGTAAGGCCTGTATTGCATCGTCCGGGAGACATACTCCATATTAACCATCATACTAACCATGTTATACTGTTTTTTGTAAATAGGTTCTTTTTTAAATTTGCTCCAGGGAGTAAAAATGGCAATTTTTATTAATTATGTCAAACATATAGCATCTTTTTTGCTCTTTACCTTTTGTTTAATAAATAGACTTTACAAATAAGTCAAATTTGTTTTGCTTCTGTCTCTTTCTTTGCCTGAACTTCATTATCCTTACTTTATGGACATGAGTGTAGTATACTATGGTATATATAGGTGTGAACATTATGGTATACGGTATAGGTATGAACATTATAATATACTATGGTATATATAGGTTCAACAAATTTCTCCACTAATTCGAGCTTGTGCCATAATAACACCGAATATTCCATACCACATCGTAATCGTATGTACTTCAGTTGAATATTTTTGAATGGTTGATACTATGTATAACATTTAAAATATAGCATAAATACTTATAACATAATAAATATATTATAAAGTTTTAATAGTATTTATAAAATAAAATTTCTATGAATAAATTTTCTTTTTTAACGTTACTTTAAAAACAACAATAAAATGTTTTACTTATTATTTTTTATTAATATCGTCACATCAACAAATTGAAATGATTAAATGATAAAAATTAAAAAAGGATTTAATTATTAATAACGACTTTAAATTGGATTGCTGTTGATAAAAATTTGAATGAAAATTTTCATTTTTTTTTTTTTTTTTTTTAATATAAAGCACCATTAAGTATTCACGGTTTTTTTCTACACTAATAATAAAAAATCATTTATCTCTGGCAATCTTTTTAACTTCTTAAAAGATAAGCATTTTTAAAAATAGCTCGTTAAAATGTTAAAAATTCAAAAGAGAGAGACAGATTATTTTTAATAGATGTGATATTAAAAGCATTGAAAACTGATACATTAAATAAAAACTGGTATGTGTTCCAATTACCGTTGGTAATAAAAGACGAGGCGATTATAATTGGGATCTTTCGTTTCTTTTTTTTTTTTTTTTTTTTTCATATTTATAAACGTCGAAAGAAAAACTTTTATAAATACAACGGAGAAAAAGAAAAGTTATTTTTCCAAAAGAAGTTTTCCATCCAATTAAAGATTAAATTTTGATGTTTTTGCATTCATGTTTAGCGCTTGGTTGCATTATCATTTTCATAGTTAATTTAATTGTAATCGATTAAAAATGAATAAATTTATATTTATATTTCGAAATTTATATTTACGTGATAATTTTTCAAATAATTGAAATCATTTTGGTGAAATATAATTCATTATTTTAGAGAAAACTGATTTTTTTTTTTGGTTCAGAATGGATTTATGAAGAATATTTAATAAATTATTTAATAGATATTCAATTAGATTAGATTATAGATATATATTAATACATAGATAATTTACTTCCAATCAATTAAAGATAAATAAATTTATATTTGTATTTACGTGATAATTTTTCAAATAATTGAAATAATTTCGTTGAGATATAATTCACTATTTAAAAAAAAAAAATGATTTTCTTGGTTCAGAATTGATTTTTGATGATTATTTAATAGATAGATTATAGATATTTAATTAGATTAGATTATAGATATATATTAATACATACATAATTTAATTCAATCGATTTCAAATGATTAAATTTATATTTCCTTTTCGAAATTTCTATTTACGTGATAATATTTCAAATAATTGAAATCATTTCATTGAGATATAATTAATTTTTAGAGAAAAATGATTTTCTTGTTTCAGAATTGAATTATGAAATTATATCAGAGATAGATTGTAGATATTTAATTAGATTAGATTAAATAATAGATATATATTAATACATAGTTGATTTAATTCCAATCAATTAAAAATAAATAAATTTATGTTTTCATTTAGAAATGTGTATTTACGTGATAATTTTTCAAATAACTGAAATCATTTCGTAGAAGTGTAATTCATTATTTTAGAGAAATTTTTTTTTGGTTCAGAATTGTTTTATGAAGACTATTTAAAAGAAAGATCATATATAAATATTACTACGTAGATAATTTAATTCCAATCAATTAAAAATGACTAAATTTATATTTCCATTTCAAAATTTATATTTACTTGATAATTTTTCAAATAATTGAAATCATTTTGCAAATATAATTCACTATTTTAGTGAAAACTGATTTTCTTGGTTCAGAATTGATTTATAAAGATTATTTAATAGATAGATTATAGATATTTAATTAGATTAGATTAATAAATTTGAAAAATATTAAAGACAAAAAAAATATTTCGATTTACGTGAAAAATATGGAATTGTAAAATTAATTAGTATTAATTTGTAATAGTAAAAAAAATGTAATAGTTTGTAAAAATAAAAAAATGGTTTAGATATAAATATACATTTTTTATGTTCTGCATTAATGTTTTATGAATAGAATAACAAAAAAAAATTAATATTTCTAAAGTTATTGTTTTTAATAGAATAATCTTTGTTTTACTATTTGTGCAATAACAAAACCTATTAATAAATTTTTTTTTTTCTTTGAAAGAAAAAATAGTCCAACAGATAAAAATTTGATTTATGATGGGGTTTCATTCCAATATCTTTGTCATAAATCAAGAACTTTTTTTAAATTCTTATTTTGTTTGATTTTTATTTTAATTTAAATTATTTTTTTTTTTTGTGTAGTGGATTTACACTTACTTTAAAATGATTGAAAAGGTTTACATTTACATCAACATTTGTAAATTATTTAATAGTACGTAAATAATTAATTACAGAAACGCAAAATAAAGGAAGAATTTTTAAGAAAAGGGAAATCTTAATAAACATTTATAGTCTGAATCATATTTTACTCATACATTAACTTTTATAAACCTTTAAAATTATTCAACTTAAGAGTAAACAATTATTATTATTGTTGTTGTTTAGGATGAAATAGATTAATTAGCCTACATAAAACTAACTTAACTTCTTTATTGTTATTTTTAAAAAAAAAAGTAATTAATCAATTGATGTTACCCTTTTCTTCGTTATCTGCTAATTCTTTTATATATTTCCTTATTATGAAACTTAGCATGATTGAAACAACGTCAGAAATATTATAGCTGTTTTGCATAATTTTGTTTATGACTGATGAAACTGTTGATGAAAAACTGGAAAAAATTTACACATGTTGTAGTTTAAATGCTTATTGTAATACATTTTAATAATTATTGTAGCGTCCAGGTACGGGATGCGTTGGATGCCAGATTGTAGTGTACAGGTTGTACAACCAGTTTGCAACTGGGTGTGGTTGGGTTGAGACTTGAAATACAGGTTTGAGAAGACACAGCTTTATTTATACACACGTACAATTAAAGACAAACAATATTTAACACATTTAAAGATATATAATTCTAGGTATTCGTGGAAGGATTCCACTTCTAAGCCGAAAACCAGATACTCAGGTACGCGCAAGGTGCGCTAAAGATACTTCCTCTCCTGGTAAGAATCGGTAGGCCTATTACGCAGGGTTGAGCTAAACATATTTCCTGAACGTTTCTCAGCAAGAGCGCAAGTTACGTTGTACTTCCTCTCGGGTGAGAGTCTTGAGGCCTACTAACACCACAGGAGACGCTCTTGTCAGTGCGTAGGAGGAAGCACAGTTATATTAGGAAATATTTCATGACTAGTTAAATTTCAAAAAAAAAAGAATTCATATCACATAAAATTCAAAAGTATTTTAAAATTTGTTAATTTATATATTCAATTATGTATTACTTGGTATAAAAACAAATTAGATCTTAAAACATTTTTGGGGGAAAATTTTAAAATGTAATATTTCTGTATTATCTTTTCAAATTGCTTTTAATTTTAATTCTAACATTTCTAGAAATAATTTCTAAGTATTATTTATCTTAAAAATTCTATTTAAATCTAAATTTGAATAGATTTATTTATTCATGCATGTTAATAAAATCAAATACATATTCTTTTTTAACCACAACATATAGACATTTCCATTTAGAAAAGTTTTAAAAAGGGAATTAACGTTTCGTTTCAAATAATTGTGACATTTAATTTATTTTCTTTCCTTTTTTTTTTTTCCACAAATTCTTTTTAAACTTAATTACTTTCTAAAAAAAAATGCAGTTTACATTTTTTATTTGTTGGTTCTAGTAGAATTTTTTTTCCGCTTCTTTTCTACTCGTTCATTTTTTTCTTTTCGTTTTCTAAAGTTATTATTTTTTTGTCTGTAATTCAAAGGCAAAAATTTATGTTTAAATAAAATATTATTTTTAATTAAATCAGGTTTGCGGAAACGAAAAGGAAAAAATTGACGTCAAATATTTAACAAACCAATAATAAAAAAAGAACGAAAAATTTTACTCTTTATAATTTTTTTTAAATAACTTCCTCGTATAAAGAGATTGCTTTGAAAAATATATTATCAAGATCAAATCAATTGTCTTTTGTGGAAAATATTTTGTTTTTATCAGATTTGTAAAATGAACTTAATGTCATATTTTTAATGCTTTATTTGTATTAGAAAAAGCTTTAATAATAAAATATTTAAATACATAAAACAATTTTGATCTTTTTTGTAGATATTTTTCTCTAAAGAATGAAAAGTTAAAGACAAATTTTTAAAGACAAGATATTTTTCAAGAACATTCATGTTTGGAATGTTTAAAGTTATTAGTTTAAAAGTCTTATTATGAACATTAAAATAAAAATAAATATTTTTACCCAGTTATTAACTTGCTATTCGGTTTGTATCATTTATATATGTATATTATTGTGGCTTAATGAAACAAAAAATTAAAAATTAATATATTCTAAACTGTTTAAAAATACAAAACGCTAGAAATAAAAACATATGGATTTTTATAAAAATAAATAAAATTAATTTCAAACTTTTCAAAAACAAAATCAACAATTAGTTTTCCCTGTTACACTATAATTGGAGCAGAATTACTTCATTTTTTAAATATTTTTTTAAAGATATTTTATTTCAATTATTTTATATTTGATCCGGTCATATATATATATATAGTATATTGTGTATGCATAAAAAGACATAATATGTGCATTTGTATAAAAGAAGAACTCCATTTGTTCATTTCAGTACGTTCTATTAAAATATTTAAAAATTATGATTTTAAACTTGGAGTCTGATGGCCATGGCGACTAGTGCACTGTGCCGCAGGTTTCGGGCTCGAGTCCCGGCAGTACCATAGATGTTTGTAGTGGTTTCAGAATCCACTTTAAATCGTAGGTCCTTGGAGTCTGATAATCTATTACACCGATACAGACCATATCGGTCTAATTTGATCTGTAGAACGTTGTGCCTAGGATTGGCAACCCTCCCAGTAAAAAGAACAAAAACATCTCCTGTCTCCGAAATCTGCCAGTAGACAGATGGCATTGGTTGTTGCGCCAATGAAGAATAAGAAAAAGTAGTAGCTTTTAAATTAGTTTGTTTTAATTAAATGATATCTAGAGACATATTCGTTAGTAAATGTTTTGGATACTTTCATTAATATGTTTTAGTTGTGAAACACTTTATACTGTTACACTTTACCCAATTCGTCTTCATCTTTCCGAAATTAACGGAAGAACTTCCAATTTACAGATTCCGCATTCCTTTTGTTTCATGGACACGAGAACATAAAATTGGTTTTCGCTTGGCATTTTGCAATCTAGTTCCCACAATCTGAAAATTCAATAAGCTATCTTCTTGGCTGTTTCAGGCGTGAGTCTTTTAAAGTAAAAGGCCTATCTGTAAAAGGAAATTTAAATTTTGGAATACAATGAAAGTATTATAATAAAATAGTTCAGAATGAAGTTTTTTAATTATTTTTTTTATTCATTGAAGGATTTTTTTCGTGTAGATAGCATAATTAAACGTTTTGGATTCTTTGCTAATTCGCGCTTTGGACTTTTGAATAAAAATTTCAAGTCAACAGAAAAAAAGGCATTAATCTGTGAGTATGTCGTGGTACATTGAAAAATTACTCTGCAATGTGAACAGGAAATTCTAATGTTGCGGAACTAATGTAAATAACAAGAAAAATTTTCATTCACCCGCATCTTGTATGCGTTTTCAAAGCGACAACCTGTTTTCCTTATGCAACAAACTGCTAAAAATACTTCCATTTGTCATGCTGCAAAATAACTTTTCGTCCTTTATTTCTAGAAAAATTGTTTTCACCGAAAATAGTTATATTGTTAAATGTGCGAATTCATTTCAAGGTCTCAAAACGACTAGTTTGAGGACAAAAAAGACATTCATTTCAGAAGTTAAGTTTTTTAAGTTTTTGGCTTATAACCTTTACTTCAGAGTTGTAACTACATTGTGATTTACATGCAAACACTGATTTTTATTTTTTTTTAACATTTTGCAGAAATTTATTAATTACAAATTGAAGTTTAATCCATTAATAATCATACTATATAAATAAATAACATAACCATACTATATAAATAAATCATTTTTGATTAAGTAATTGAGTATTATTA
Source organism: Caerostris extrusa (assembly GCA_021605095.1). Classification (NCBI taxonomy): domain Eukaryota; kingdom Metazoa; phylum Arthropoda; class Arachnida; order Araneae; family Araneidae; genus Caerostris; species Caerostris extrusa. The sequence continues at coordinate 2,078 of BPLR01010592.1, read as the reverse complement.
ATTAATTAATTTAATTAAATAATCTTTTCGTCCTTTATTTCTATAATTTTTTGGAAAATAGTTACATTATTAAATGTGCGAATTTATTTCAAGGTTAGAAACAACTAGTTTGAGGATAAAAAGACTTTCATTTTAGAGTTGGATTATAACCTTTATTTCAGAATTTTAACTACATTGTGATTTACATGCAATTACTGGTGTTTATTTTTTAAACATTTTAAAAAGGATTTATTGATTGCAAATTGTAGTTTAATCCATTAATATACTAAATAAGCAAAATCGTTTTTTTAATTAAGTAATTCAGTATTATTAATTATTAATTTAATTTAATCTTTTTGTCCTTTATTTCTAGAAAATTGTTTTCACTGAAAATAGTTGCATTATTAAATGTACGAATTTATTTCAAGGTTTAGAAATAACTAGTTTGAGGATAAAAAGATCTTTATTTCAGAGTTGTGATTACATTGTGATTTACATGCAATCACTGGTGTTTATTTCTAAACATTTTTGCAAGGATTTATTGATTACAAATTGGAGTTTAATCCATTAATATACTAAATGAGAAAATCGATTATTAATTAAGTAATTGAGTATTATTAATTAATTAAGTTAATTAAATAATCTTTTCGTCCTTTATTTCTAAAAATGGTTTTCACTGAAAATAGTTGCAATATTAAATGTGCGAATTTATTTCAAGGTCTAGAAACAACTAGTTTGAGGATAAAAAGATCTTTATTTCAGAGTTGTGATTACATTGTGATTTACATGCAATCACTGGTGTTTATTTCAAACATTTTTGCAAGGATTTATTGATTACAAATTATAGTTTAATCCATTAATATACTAAATAAAAATCGTCTTTTAATTAAGTAATTGAGTATTATTAATTAATTAAGTTAATTAAGTAATCTGTTTGTCCTTTATTTCTAAAAATTGTTTTCACTGAAAAATAGTTGCATTATTAAATGTGCGAATTTATTTCAAGGTCTAGAAACAGCTAGTTTGAGGATAAAAGATTTTTATTTACGAGTTGTAATTATATTGTGATTTGCATGCAATCACTGATGTTTATTTTTAAATATTTTCCAAGGATTTATTGATTACAAATTGTAGTCTAATCTATTAACTAAGAAAATTGACTTTTAAATGCTTCTGTCTAACACTGAATGAAATAAATATATAAATACTTTGAAATTAGATCATGGATAGAAATAAACAGTTTAATTTAAAAATAAATGTACCATTGCTGCAAAATATAAATACAAATCTTAATTTTGCTATTTTATAGAACTTAGCTTTAAAAATTAGAAATATACCAAACAGCCCAAAGCAATTACAAATAAATATCCTCAAATGTTTTAAGAAGTGAAAAATCAAAATTCTGAAATGTAGCTAGGATTAATTTTCATAAAAATGGCCTGATGAACAAGGAAATTCATTATTATTTTCTTCAAAGGAAAGGGTTGTAAAGAATTTCAAAAACTGCTTCTTGCTATTCTTAATACTGGTTTTCGATTTAATTAACATTTATTCTAAATAAATGCTATGTGCTTATTTAAACAACATCTGAATTAAAGTTATAATGGAAAGTATTTCATGTTTACGCTTACATAAACATTTTTCAAGAATAATAAACAAGCGCTATTATTGAAAATAGAATTGTTTTCCATAGAATTTCACAAAGGTTTGTGAATGTAGAGAAAATATAATTGTTTGCCATATATATTTTGACAAAAGTTTGTGAATGAAAATATAATTTTTCCATACTGACAACAAAGATTGTGAATGAGAAAATATAAATTGTTTTTTCCTATAATTTGACAAAGAGAGCATAAAGAAAGAGAAAGAAAGAGAAATTATAATTGTTTTCCATATGATTTCACAAAGGATTGGGAATGAAAAAAATATAATTGTTTTCATATTTGAAAGGAATGAGAAAGTAGAATTGTTTTTTCCCTTTATACTTTTTTTTGGACAAAGTTAGATTTAAAAAGTTGTTGAAAAATTTATAATTGTTTTCCTTATGTGATTTCACAGTTGATTGGGAAATGTGAGAAAAGATAATTAAGCTCATATTT
>BPLR01010591.1:0-44071 GCA_021605095.1 Caerostris extrusa | reverse complement strand
ACGTATTGCTAATATACATTTATTAAGGAAAATAAATATTAAATTAACAATTTCTTAAGTTTGTAATAGGAATATTATATTAGTTTTTTTTGTTGCTGTTTCAAACACTGTATTTTTGTAATACGGGATTAAATAAGGCTAAATCATTTTATTAAAAATCAGTAGCAATTAATTAGATTCTTTTTATCATAATGAATGTTAATATTTAAGATAATGTTCTAAACAGTAATATTCTAACTTAAATTATTTTAATAATCAATCTTATGCTTGTAACACATAATTTGTTAAAAACTATATCGATATATTAAAATCTAATAGGATTAAATTGTAGAATATATCAATATTTTTAGTTCAAGTCAACTAATTTTGCTTTAACAAAATTATGTATTCTTCCAAATAAAGCTTAATAAGCTAGCAGGTTTTAATTCAACAAGTAAAGTAACTTTAATACAATTTTATTTCAGTACTTATTTTTAGTAGTTATGATAAGCTAAAATCTTAAAATTAATATAATAAGTAATTATGTCTTAATAACAACATTTACTGCAATAAATATTCAACTATTATGAAAAACTACAGGAAACGAAATTTTTTTATTGCAGATCTGGATACACATTTCTCACATTATACTTAATATTTAAATTATTTTCTGGAAATATAATTAAAATATTCAATTAATATTAAAATTTTTAGACGGAAGTTAATTAGAAAAGTGCAATTATAAAAAATCAGATAAATCTCTAATTTTGTTTTCATTAAACTTAATTTCAGATCATATGGTATTCTGAGTTTCTTCAACGAATATCTTGTAATATAAATTTATAAGTATAAGTTTAAATAATTAATTGTTTATATGTTTTGATAATTGAAATTGTTTGAGAAATGTTTAAGCCATTAATATTTAAAATATTATATTTTAATATTGAAATAAACTAAAATTTGCAAAGTTTGCAAATTAATGGAAATTGACGCATCGTAATATTTTTGTATTTGCAAAGCACATAGAAATTTTCCTGAAATCAGACTTTAAGATTAGAAACAACCATTCATATCTAACGGAGTACCATATTATTATGACAATATGACAAAAAAAGTGATAAAAATTATATATATTTAACAAAGAATATAATATGTGATATTATACTCTTTCCTGTATAACTGCTTAAAAATGTCAAATTTAAAAGTTATAATGATAAATTTAAATTATAAATGCTTTGACCATGGAAAATTTATCAAAAAAATCATGATCAGTTTTATATTAAAATGTATACGTTTCTTTGACCTTTATTAAAAAGTCATGATCGTTTTAGTTTCTGAACAATTCTTAGAATAAGAGTTCAGTATACTTACTCAAATTTTAATTGTTTTACACAGAAATACGTAACGATGTAAGATAATAACATTCATTAGATTCTTTGTTGAACTGATACTGATAATTACTGAGAGGGCTTTACGTTACGTATTAGTTTTGGGGGCAAAATGATGTTACTTCATTGCTGAGAAGAAATATCACATATTATACTCTTTGTCAAATATATATAATTTTCATCATTTATTTTTTGTAATATTGTCATAATACACTTATAAAACCATAAAAAGAGCGGAATAAATATTTTTAAAAAAGAATTGCTTTAAAAAACTTAATTGAAAAGTTATCAGATGTAATGAAAAAAACCTAGAGATTTATCTAATTTCTTATTAACACATTATAATAATAAAATGTATACGAATTGCACATCTTTGACCTTTCGTAAAAGTCATGATCGTTTCAGTTTCACAACAATTCTGAAAATAAGAGTTGGGAGGCTCAGTATACTTACTCAAATAACAATTAAATAACACAGAAATATGTAACGATGTAAGATAATTACATTCATTAGACTCTTTGTTGAACTGATAGTGATGATGATTATTTCAAGGGCTTTTACGTTACTTATTGGTTTTGGGGGCATAATGATGTTACTTCATCGCTGAGAAAAATATCACATTTTATTTTCTTTGTCGAAAGTACATAATTTCTATCACTTTTTTATTATATTGTTATTACGCACTTATAAAATTTTAAAAATAGAGGAATAAATAATTTTAAAAAGAATAAAAAATATATGTAACAAAATATAATTGATTTTTAGAGCAAAATCACATATGAAATTTTATTAAAAATGAGTTAATTAAAGAATTAAACATTTATTATAAAAATCAACATCATTTTTTTTTTTTTTCTCACCGATGGATGCTCGAATTCTACTTATATGTGTCTTGAACAGTGCAAAAAATGATTAATTAAATATAATTGTTATAATTGTTTATAATATTTTAACTGTTATTGTTAAAATATAATTGTTTTTAAAGCAAATCAGATATCAAAACTTATAAAAAATTAATTAAAAAACTAAAACATTTTTTTAAAAATGAAAAATTTTTTGCTCACAAATGGAGCTCGTATTCTACTTATATGTTCTGAACAGTTCATTGACATGCGATGATAGAAGAGCATCAAATATCGAAGGCTTTCAAGGATAACTATCCTGCATTTACATTCTACATCAGAGAAACACACAAAAAGCACTTCTACCACGGATCCTGACTGTCAATACAAGACATTTACATATGGCGTCACTATTGTATTTCCTGGAATCAGTGACGGTAACTAAAATCATTGGATACCATTTCAACGCCCCCAACTCTGTTTTCACTATGGTACGAGTTGGGCAATTACGTCGCCTTAAAGATTCAAAGCAAAATGTTCTAAAATATCACTTAAAATCCTGAATAAATCTGGTGTTTCTAAACTGTTTTGGAGGGAGGATATTTTCAAGACACCCCACAGAAAATCGATTTCATTTTGTAAAAATGTATTTAAAATTTTTTTGAAACGTGCCCTCCCTTCTACTGGGAATCATCTAGAATGGTCCACCCTCTTCTGAAGAGCTATCTATCAAATTTGTCAGCACAGATTTCCTTTTCCACCACTATGACGCACGCTCTCAGACAATTCTTTATTTTTCCTTATTTTTATATTTATGAAAACTCAGTATTTACTTTCTTAGTGAAATCATAATTATATAAAAATGAGGCTGAAAAAAAAATAAATTGCTGGACAGTATACACAAGTTGATTCTTTATCAAGTTTAATTATTACTATTTATATTGTGACAATTAAATTTACTTTATGACAACATTAAATATACATTATGTAATATTTATGTATATATAAATATATAATATTAAATATGTTTAAATTTAAATACAAATATTTATTTTTTCCATTTGTTATATCAATTAATAAATTCTATTTCATTTAAGAAAGGCTGTCTCTAAATTAAATAAAAATACTCTTCAACTTGCTTACTGAGATATTCACAAGATTTGGTTATGGAACTCAATTTAAAAAAAAAAAAATGACAATACAAACATAACAAACATTAAATATTTAATATATTAATATAGATATATGCATACATGGATATAGATATATATAAATATTTTAAAATATAAATATTAAATATTTTTGCAAGAAATATTTTTCAGTTGTTACATTAATTAATAAATTATATTTCATTTGAACATAGCTATCTCTAAATTAAATAAAAATATTTATTGTTTACTGATTTGGTCATTGAACTAGACTAAAATAAAAAAAACAAAACTGAATGAAGACAAATATTTTGATTAATAACGTTACTGAAACAGCATAAGTTTTTAAAAAATGTAATATAATTTTTATTGTTTTTAAATTTAGAAATTTTTAAGTAAAATAAAATAAATATAAGTAAATAAGTAAAGTAAAATATAATTTTACAGGCTTCAATCATTCAACTAATCATCACTTTTAACCAGTAATAAATTTACATCAATTTCACTTAAACAGAAAACTAAATGAAATTTTTATGTAATTTTATTTAGATATTAGATAAAGAATCAAAAGCATTAAAAATGTAAAGACAAATATAATATATTTAATATTCAATAAAATTTTATAAAAATTCTAGTGCAGAATTTCTTGAAGAAAAAGTTACAACAAAGAAATAATACAATATAGATAAAAAACTAAAATATAGAAGATAGAAAAAAGTATCGAAGATAATAATTAAAAAAGCTATATTATATTAAAATATCACTAAAATACTTTCCATCTAGTAGCCATCTATATATCTAATTAAAACAAATTAGAGATACTTTGTTTTCCGCAGAGTACAGTTTGGAGTTATAAAATAAAAGCTTTTTTAATAAGTTTTTTATTTATTATAATTATTTTATTTTTAAAGCAAATAATTATAGCATTCAAATATTACATTAAAATTATTTATAAATATTTAGATCATAATGATTTATTAACGTTCAAATATCTATAAAAATTATAATAATTAAATAATGTAACTATAACTAACATAAAGAACTCTAATAAAATATAAAAATTCAACATTCATATTGAATGTATAGAAGACTGAAAAATTTTTATTAGTGAAATGCATTTGATAATAATTATGATGATTAGATCATGTTGAGAGAATTATGAATATATTCTATAGAAGAAAACTATTTTGAATATTGATTGGGAAATGAATAATTAATTATTATATATTTATATGCATAAAGGTAGATGAATATGCAGATGAATAAAGTATATGCAAATTAATGTAGATTTTCACGCAATAGTTATGATAAAGCTCTTGAACTTTAAACAACTTAATAGAACTCAACTTAAATATATTTCAGAAATAATTAATTCTTGTTTAGTTCTCCTCAAATTGTTTTGAGGATAAATTGTTCAATTATTTATTCAAAATTCATAGTTCAATATTTCATCGTAGATTATCTATAGAAAGTTATTGCGTGAATAATTTTTATTTCAAATTTAACTATCATGTTATTATATTTTTATATTCTATAAAATATTATGTTAATTTATATATAAAATTTTAAAAAAGTCAATTTTCTACAACATTTCTTTTTCATAATTACTTTTTAATTATATTTTTAAGTATACGAGTCAAATAATATTCTTACTATTATATTTTAATATGTAAACTATATTATGTTCCATGGAATTTAATAGACTAAATTTTATATAAAAAATGAGTTTTACATTCTTCGAAGATGTTTTAGTAAACAGATGTTCTGTATATATTTATAAAGCATTTATAAGAAATCTTAAAGGATTAAGAATGATGGTTGAATGTTTGAGAGCTGTATTGAATAATTTAAATAAGTTATATATTTCTCTAAAATATCATATTTAATTAACAATTTCTGAGATTTTGTACATTACATGCTTTGATCTAGCTCTGGGGAGAAAGATAATTATTTAATAAATATATTTAATTTATTTCCGTAACTTTAAAGGTATTGCAGAACATTACAAACTATTGCAGAACGTTACGAAGTATTGCAGAACAAAAAAAGCGTAATGTTTTTAGTTTTACTCAATTAATGCCATATAAAATTTTACGTATTGAATTAATTAAAAACTAATTTTATATATGATTGACAATGTATCATTTTATACCAAATTTTATATTTATGATACACATTTGCAACATGTAAAAAAAATATACATGCTTTTGTAACGCTGCTTTTCAATATAAAAAATTGTAGTCTTTCTTAAAAGAACGTTATTGGAAGTGGTAATTGTTTAGAATTTATTACCATATTCTATTGCAGACTATTGCAAACTATTGCAGAACAAAAAAAACGTATTTCAATCTGTGCAAAATAACATAATAATATTTTGTACAGATTGAAATATGTTTTTAGTTTTATTCAATTAATGCCATATCAAATTTTACGTATTTAAATAATTAAAAACTAATTTTATATATGATTGACAATGTGTCATTTTATCCCAAATTTTATACGTATGATACACATTTGCAACATGTAAATAAAATATATATATATATGCTTTTTGTAACACTGCTTTTCAATACAAAAAAATGAGTCTTTCTTATAAGAACGTTATTGGAAGTGGTAATTGTTTAGAATTTATTACCATATTCTCTCGACTGAGTCATAATGAAATTTTAACACAAATAATCAATTCAGAAAACACAATGGTCTTGTGGTCTGGTGTTCCTGCTTTGAATTTCAAACAATTCAATCTTTATAGGCACAGTCTGGAAAGGTAACTCAATTTACGCCACTGTAATGTAATAGGAAACATAAGATAAATGAGAAATCTCATCCAATCTATAAAGGTGAATTTGTGAGTAAAATTCAAATTAGAAATATATTTATCCAAAATAAAAAGTAGTCTTTAAATTTGTTATCTCGATTTAAAAGACAAATTTTACACTTTTTTGGTTAAACATATTAATTTTTAAACAAATAATAATACAAAATTTTAAAAAACTCAAACTTTATTAATTTAATTCTTACTGGATTATCAATCGACTGGTTTATATCGTGTTGGGTTTACAAATTAATGGAACTGATAGCCAAAAAATGATATGTATATATATATAGTTCCTCACCAAGTTTTTAAATTTTTTATACGACCTCACAATCTCTATATAATAGATTACATATATCTGTTGAAATTGAATTTCGTAGGATATTTAAAAGTTTATTGACATATTATCATTTCATATAAATGAACTGATTAATATTATGAGGTTATTTTTACATCATACAAATTCTTATTTTAAGAATGTAATACTTTACTTTTCATTTCTTGATATGTTTAATAATTATTGTAGAATTATTATGCAACTTTTTCAATTAAAATAAATTAAGTGTAAAAAAATGTATAATTATACACATAAACACATTTATTAATAATATTTTAATGTAAATAATGAGGGCATTTTAATTTGTTAACAAGTTAAAAAAACTAAGATGCACATTAAGCAATATATAATAAGGAAACGATTTATTATAATGTTAAAATATAGTTGAATATTACTCAGTTCTGCCAATGTAGCTTGAAAATTTTACACTTGTTTGTATAAAGCCGATAAGTATTTAGATAAAAAATATAAGAAATGCTTTCTTTAAAGAGATAATAATGCTTAAAATAATAAAGAAGTTACAAAATATTTACTGAAAAGCAAAAAATTTAAATTGTTTCTCTCACAATAAAAAAAAAAGAAACACATAAAAAAGAAATAAAAGAAAAAGAAAAGAAAGAAGACATAAAAACATACACAAAAATCCCGCACTAATCTAATTTATTAATTTTTAAAATCAAAATTGAAGGAGAAAATATATTTAAAGTAATTCAAATATATTGATAAATATTATACATAGAAATCTAAAATTATTTATTTCATACTTATTTATTATAAAGTTTTCTGAATTTCAAATAGCACGAGGGAAAAACTAAATCAGCAAATTATCAGTACAGAATTTCAAAAGTTTACTAATTAAATCTAACAATAAATTTTATGTTACATAGTACTCTAAAAATTCTGTTTCACAAATGTTATGTTTCATTATTCATAAGAATATTTTAAAAATTTCATTGGCTAGAAATTAATAATTAGCATTTTTCACAATTTTTGATTTAGTAGTAAATTGAACTTCGAAGAAATAAACTCATGCGTTTAATGTTTAATTGCAAAATGTACAAATATAGGAAATGCATCTTTCTTTAAATTCATAGATCATATTGTTTTTATAAATCATATTTATCTTATTTTTTATATTTCATAGTTTTTCTATATTATATAGTAAAAAAAAATCATATAGTGATTACATAAATTTTTTAAAAGCATATTTTAATTTCTTGAAAGGAGGGATGGCTAATTGAGAGAGTGTAGTAAATGCTTCTTTTTAAAAATGATAATAATAGAATTTTTTTTTTTTTTTTTAAATATTTTTTGGTTTGCTAAAAAAAAAGGTACTTTTTAGAAAATTAAAATTCATTTACTTCTGATAAAAATTTAACATACTGTTATAAAAAAAAAACATACATTTAAGATACGGTTCTGACAGATTTTATATAAAGTACGAAATTTTTTGTTATTTGAAGATGATGGAAAGATTTTAATTTATAATTTTTAATAGTTTTTTTAAAGGTTGCTTTCAACACGAGTTAACTCAAAATTACAAAAAGGGTTTATTAACGTATAAAAGACATGCGAAAACCAAAGAAACAAATATATAATGATAAAAATGTATAAAAGTATTGCACTTTTTCCCACCAATTTTTTTAAAAAAATTTATTAATAAAAAAATGTTTTACACTTGACGCCCATATTGATGACTAATATTTTTAAATATATGCATATACGTTGTTGTTGTTGTTTCTTATCCCACTTGGCTGGCCAAGCCCACGAGCCCATACTAACTCATGATTGAAGGGGAAGGAAGCAGCTTCTGTTGTGATGGAGCACTCGTAGGTAGAAATCTGACTTTGACTCCGTGACGCTCTTACAGTCATGGGAGACCGGGACCTACGGCTTTAAGTGGATTCTGAACCACTACAAACATCCATGGCCCCGCCGGGGATTCGAACCCGAAACCTGTGTCACCGAGCGCCAGAGCGCTAGACACTCGGCCATTCAGGTCCCAAATTTGTGAATGCCAACGGGCACGCGGTGTTCACAGGTGGTCACCCACCCAAGTACTGACCGCGCCCAATGATGCTTGACTTCGGTGATCTAACGAGAACCGGTATATTCAGCATGGTATGACCGTTGGCTATGCATGTACGTATATATATATATATATATATATATATATATAAATATATGTTAAAAATATTAGTAATATATAAAATATATATATATATGTGTGTAAGAAGGGAATTTATAACTTGAATAATTTTATAATATATAAAGCATAAATACTTAATTGCATTTATATTATGGCATGAAATATTAGTTTTTATTTTATATACATATAGATGTAAGTAGCCCAAGAATCTATCTAATAAATAGTTATTCCACAGAAGATCCGATTTACATAATGCTATTTGAAATTGCTTTTTTGTGGTCCTTTTTCCTCAAATAAATTAACTTCGCAACTTGTGTCAGAAAGAAGAAATAAATTTGAAAAGTTTGGGCAAGCTTTATTAGACCAACAAGGATTTATTTTTCCTCCAATAAATTTAAAGTTGTATTTTTGCGTAGGTGTCAAAAAGTTTTTCTATCCCAATTTATATTATATATCATTACATCATAAAACATTTCGGGCGACTGTCAAAAATATATTGGAAAATCTGCTTCCGAATCAATATACTTTACATTAAAACTTATATCTTCTGAAGTATATTTGACAAATAGGTATTTAAAGTAATATTTACTTAATGTATGTACCAGTTTATAAACACCAGGGATCTCGTCTTCACTGTACTATTTCACGATTTATTTGCACTATAACTAATTATTTTTTTTGTTTCTATTTATATATCGTCTAACCAAGACAAAAACAAGTCTGTTGGCCCATGAATCATTATATGAAAAAGAGCGAAGATCTTTGAGGAATTCTGTCATAGAACATCGAAAATCTGTCGAAACACTCAAACTAATCCTTACTAGAGGATGGCTGTGCTGGAGTTATATATTTTTTTTACAATTGAAATAAAACGATATCTCTTGCTGAAAAATATTATGCCTGAGGATAGCTGTATGTTGGTTAAAAAAATTTTAACAAAATATTTAATAAAAAAATATTTTTAAAAAGAATAAATTTTTTTAAAGAATAAAAAAATATTTTTAAAAATAGTGAAAAATATATTTATTCTACTTATATTTTTTCATTATTGCATCATGGTGTTTTATAAAAAAAAAAAAAAAAAAAAACAACAGAATTTTTGTTTTTTTGTTTTGATTTTTTTGAATTTTAGTTATTTGTGTTATATCTGTATAAATATCTATATCTATTGTGTTATAAAAATATTTTCCTTTCGAACTGCAAATTTGATAGTATCACAGAAAAAAATGCATTTATCTAAATGAGATATGCATAGAGAAAATATTATTATTTAGTAAGATCTTACAAATTTTCAATAACTAATTATTGTACTGTTTAATATTGTTATTTTTTAAGCAATTCACTTGACAATACTAGCACATTCAACCGATTGGGCACCATCTAGTATGTAATTGGATAATCGTTGTAAATTTCCATGATTTTATAATTGTTAAAAATAACCAGAAGTTAATACCTGCAGCAATAAATGAGTAATAAATTGACCCTAATGGAAAAATATTTGTTGAAACAATAATCTTTTTTAAAAATGTTAGTATTGTAACATTTTATTTTTATAAAATATGTGAATGTTATGAATGTATAAATAAAATTTAAGTTTGGTTTCATTCTTAAAAAAATAATTAATTTTAATATTTTATATTCTGTTATTCATAATTTTCATCTCTAAATAAATATTAAACAGGTTCTAAAATTATCTTCATTTTAACCCTTGAAGTATGTTTATGATCAGCATTATTTTCATTTTGAACATTAGCGTTTAGTTTATAACTGAAAAGCCATGAAGGTGCAGAACTAGAGATTGAAGATACTAAACTATACTTTTTCGAAGCATAAAATTTTTATTTGCATATAACTATATCTGATCCTGAATTTGGCTAGAATTTCGTATATTTAGTACTACATTTTCGGCATGCATATATTAGAGGATACATAAATATATTAATTTACATAATTTTTACAATTGAATTTTCATGGTAGAAATTTTTTTTTGCAATAATAATGTAATTTTAATTATAATTTATTTAATAAACAAAACAAATTTACAGGGCCATTGGTGATATGCATTTAATAAATAATTACTTCTTGTGTATTGATTTATTATAAATAATTTATCTTTAGAAAATAAAAGGAATTTGTCATTAAATTTAAAAAAAAAAAAAAAAATATATATATATTTTTATTACATATATTCTACTGAGAATTATATTTTAGAAATGTAACTCAAAACATTTAAAAATCAGTTTAATAATGATGTAATAATAATTATTAATATTATTGTAATAATAATTATTACATTTAATAATGATATAATATTTAGTAAAACTATTGCTAATTTTAATTAATTTTTTTTATTAATAATTTGATTCTATTATAAATGCCTATAAAATAGTTTATTTTCAATATTTTAAAGAAATAAAATAAAATTACTAAGATATTGAAAAAGTAAGTAATATAGCAACAACTTAATTTGATAATTAAATTAATTTAATTTGAAAATAGAAAGATAATTAATTTAATTTTATATAAATATTAAAAGAAATTTTCTATAAAAAATAATCTGATTGTAATATAATCTTTCAAAGTTTTAAAAATAACTTGACTTTTTTTTATATAATCGGGAAGTAAACGTACGATAAATGCAATTTTACAAAAGTTGCATGAAACAAATATATTTATATAGTTTTATTTTTTAAAGTCTCCATGAAATAAATTATTCGTGTAAACTGGGAATTTTCAGAATAATAAAAGAATGTAATTGGTTTGCGATCAATTTACAGCACATTAAGAAACAGGAAACTTTTAACGAAAGAGGAACAATATTTTTCAATGAATATTTTCCTTTATTTTCTTATTGAGTAGGATTTGAATAAAATACCTCCCTCCTACATATTACCGGCTCTTTTCAGCAATTTTAATTTCAATTACAAATCTTTTCTATCATTTGGATAGCTCGCCCACACACTATAAACTTTCAATTAGTTAATAAATAAAACATATTTACATCGCCATTAGGAGTATGCATTTGATAAATAATTACTTCCTGTGTATTCTTTTACAACAAATACTTTATCTTTAGAAATTAAAAGGAATTTATCATTATTTTTTTTGAAAAAAATATTTTCTAAGGAGAATTCTATGTTTGGAAATGTAACTCAAGACTTTTCCCATGTAAATGCCTATTAGCGAAATAAAATAAACTATTTATTAAGTTTACTATATAAGAGATTTTCGGCATTCAGTCAGCTTAACCTAAGGCAAAATCGAGTAAATGTTTTTCAATATTATTAGCTATGTTTAATGTGCATATTTATATATATATACACATTGTATATCTATATATACATATATATATAACGTATTTCTCTCTAACAGACAAGTCCCTTGTAATGTCCCACATTGATTTGATGAGTGTTGCTTCATTTTTGTAATTCTATAGTAGTCTGGACAAATATATAGTTGTTCAACATTTTGTTTTTTAGATATGCACGTTAAATAGCGAATAATATTTATTATTAAGTTTACAATATAAGAGATTTTCGGTATTCAATAGTATTTCTCTCAGGCACTGAAATGTTGAGTTTGGTAACACTTATTAGGCATTTCTCTTGTTTGAAAACCAATGCACCATCCATTAGACCACTCAAGATAAATGTATACACACACCATATATATATATATATATATATATACGTTTTTAACAATTATTGTTATTGATATAGAAACCATACACAGTTTTCTTTTTTTTATATTGTAATTGAAAAGGTATTTCAGAAAAATCAAACATCACATCTATTTCAATATGTGAAAGACAATATTATTTGTGATTTAAATAAATATAATGCACTTTAAATTTAAATAAAATAATTTGATATAAAATTTAATACCTACTTCACAACATTATTGTAGTATGAATAAAACATAATTGCAGTCATTTTTAGAAACATACCAGATGACAAAATATTCGATATTTTCAATTTAGAACCCAAATCGTATATAACATATTTATAATTTTAAATAATTTTCTAATTTTCAGTTCAGAAATGTATTTTTTGATTAATAAATGCTTTAAAAGTTTTGTCTGTGTCTTCATTAAGTGTGTCAATCTGAAAAAGAAAAAAAATAGCTATCAATAAACTGCTAAAAAAGACTTTTAAAGAGTTAATGCTTTCTTAATAATTTCATATTTTATAAGATTAATAAAAAAATGTTTTTGCTGATATATATAAATGTACTGTATGCAGAGGTTATATATATTTTAGATACTACATATATTTATTCTCCAAGATTTGGACATTGTTTAAATGAAAATATAACCATACTTCTTTTAAGATTTTGTTTATAAACTTAAATAAAAAAAAAAAAAAGAACTTCATGTATCTTTAGTTTTCTCTCATGAAAAAATTAATTTGATTAACATTTATTTCTAGAATGATTATTGAAAAAAAATTTTTTTGTTATTGAAATTTATTGCTTTTTAGAATGTTTGCAAAATATTTTTTATTATATTATTTAAAGGAATACAAAGAAAAATAATACAATTGTCTACTTTTCACTAATTTTTTTGTCGTAAAAGTTATTGATTAAAATATGTTATTTTATTTTTTAGGATCAAACTAATTATTTGATTGTCACTGTTCAAATTTATTCATATATTCAATATGTAAAATTAAGAATGTCTAAATTAATGAAAAATATCTAAGCATGAAAAATAGCTAAAAAAATACTAAGGCAACAAAAGGGTTTTTTGCAAAAACGTTATCATATCATTATCAACCTTCACTAAAATTCCTTTCAGTTTCATTCTAAAATAAATTTAATTGGAATAGGAGAATGCAAAGAAAGAAATAGAAAGTTCTTAACTATAAAACTAGTTTTTAAGAGCATTTAACTTTTTAATCCTGCAAAAACATTTATAAATATAATTTAATTTAAATTTAAAAATGTTTTATATAACCACTGCCTTTATAGGTTAGGCTACTAAATTACAACAAGAATGCATGTTTGGAAACAATTTTAACTTTTAAACTGGTTATTTGGTGTTTACTTGGAATATTCTACTAACATAAAGGTCCATTTAGTTTTAAATCCTATAAAATGTATTTTTCATGCTTAATATTCTAAAGTTCTGAGATTTTTATTAAATTTTTAACAAATCAAATGATTTCAGAGTTCAAATATTTTCTCTAGAAAAAAATGTAATTAAATAAAATTTATTGATTGATTTTAAAGTACAATAAACGGACATACTTCATTGTTATTCTTTTGTTATTATAACTAATATTATGAATAACAGTTTGCTATTTTAAAGCATATAATTAACCTTTTTTATAAAGCTCTGTATTCTGAAAGAAATATGTGGGTAGCAGTTTTTTTGATGCATTCCTTTGTTGTTTTTCTTAATGTTTTTCAGATTTTTGAAATTTTCTCTTATTGTGTTAGACGTTTTTCAATAAATTACATATATATTTAAATGGTAATAAACAGGAATAAAATTATTTTTGCACAAAAAATAAATTAATTTTCAAAAGAGTATTCATAAAAAGAAAAATAAGCACTAGAAAGAATTAGAAATGAAAATACAGCTGCATATTAAAATACAAATAAATTGAAATTTAATCTGAAATGAATTTTTATATAATTTTTATTTTATGAAAATTCTATTTAAATTATGTTCAATTTATCTATAAATATTTATAATAAATTGTTCTAAACAAAAATATTTTTCCTTCATGTTAGTATAACATCTTTTAAAGGAATTTGATGGAATAAATTTTTGTTTCACAAAATGAAAGAAGGAACAAAAATTTTTGGATTTAAGAGAATATCATACAACTAAAATTTTACATCAGACAAATTTAATCTTTATTTTTATGTAGTTAAAAAATTACTCACAAGAATATGCTTTTAAATTATTAAAATGTAACATATTAGAATTTTTGATCCTATCTATAAAATGATAACTATATTAACCATTTCTGAAAAACGTCTATTAGAAAATGTTTTCATTATTTTTTATTAATGTTAGAATAATCATTAATCATTAATAATAATTAATATTACAATTACAATAATAATAATGTTATTAATGTTACTAGTATAATCCCAACATCATAAATTTGACAAAATCATGTTTTGCAAATCATAAAAACGTCCTCTTCTGTGATATTAGTTTATTTCCAAATTTAATTGAATTACAATAAAGGAAAGCATTTGTTATATTTATAGAAACCTATCGTTTTTTTTTCTTCTAAAAATGATAATTACAAATTTATGAAAAGTAATAAAAATCACATACATTACTAAGTAACTAAAATTAGCCCTTTTGATAATAAATTTAAACTGAACAAAAATAAATTTATAGTTTTTAAACTTAGAAAGTATAAAAAAATACTTATACTTATAATTAGAAACAAATTATAAAATTTTTTTATAATTAAAATGTTGAATCAATTTATTTATTCTATATTAGTACAATTTTATATTATCTTTTAATTTTTATATGATACAATAGAATTACAATAGAGTGAAATAATTTGTTATATTTATAGAAATATCGTTTTTTTTATCTAAAAGCAGTAATTGCAAATTCATAAATAATAATAAAAAAAGTCATATACGTTATTAAATAAGTAAAATTACCACTTCTGATAATAATTTAAACGAACGATCCATTTACAGTTTTTAAGCATAGAAGTTATAAAAATAACACGTAAAACAAAGGTATAAATTTCATAAACAAAATGTTGAATGTTTATTTATGCAATATTTGTGTAATTTTATATTTGTTGAAATTTATTTTTGATATTTTTAAATAAAATAAAAACAAGAAGATATTTTCCTGGAAATATGTTTTCGACTCAGAATATTGTTGTATTAAATTCGTGAAAAAAGCAATAATACAATATACAAAACTTCATGGTTATAGCATTGTTATGTGATTTAATTTGATTTCTAATATTTCAAATTTTCATGGACGATGAAAAGCCATGACAATTCCGTGCTAGGTTACAGGAGATGAAAGGGGAAAATACGAAGATACTTTGTTGCATTTGATCAGATATCCTTGTATATATTTCCGAGTATTTATAGCTTTTAAAACAATTTAACTGCCATATTCCTAAAACATCGTTGAAATTATATTGATTATATAAAACATATTAAATTTAAATTAAATAATAATTTTTAATTTTTGGTAGTGATAACAATTCAAAATGCTCTTAAAAACTAGTTTATCGTTAAATTTCACATTTTATAACATTTGTATATTTATTTTAGAATGAAACTGAAAGGGATTATAGTGAAGATTGGTAATGATAATATAATAATGCTTCTCAAAACCCTTTTCCAGGTACACCTTAAGAAAAATGTTTTTGATATTTTCAAGCTAAAATATTATTCATTAATTTATCCATTCATAATTTTTATATATATTTAATATATGAATAAATTTAACATTGACAATTAAATAATTGATATGCTACTGAAAAATAAGAGTAAATATTTTAATCCAGGAAGCCCAAAAAAAAAAAAAAAAAACTTTTACTATGAAAATATAGTAGAGAAAAGGAACATTTGTATTATTTTTCTTTGTAATCATTGTTAAAATAACAAAATACTTTTTGTAAATAGTATAAATGCAATACATTTTATTGACGAAACATATTTTCTTCACTAAATATCATGGAAATAAATGTTAATCAAATGAATCTTACTATGAGAGAATAGTAAATGTATAAATGTACACAAATGTCGATTCCATATACGAGGTAAATAAATGTCGTTTTTAGCAACTATAAACAAAAGCTTGAAATTAAATTTGATTAATTATAATTTTAATTTAAACAATGATTAAAACCTAGAGATTAAATATGTTAGTGACAAAAAAACTTGATGAAATTCTATAATACATTTATAAAAATAGGCAAAACTATTTTTAGAGACTATATAAAATAAGAAATTATTCTGGAAACAGTAACTCTTTTACATTATATTTTTAGCGGTTTTATTATTTATTTTTTTTCCTTTTTAAAGATTGACACTTATAGTCAATGCAGAAGGTTTTTAAAGCATTTATTAATCAAGAATGCATATTAAACTGAAAAAAAAATGCGGAAAATTATTTAAAATTATAAACATGTTGTTTAGCGCTTTGGGTACTCAATTGAAAACATCGAATATGTTGTTATTTAAGGGTACATTTCTAAAAATTTTACTGCGATTATTTCGTACTCATTCAGTAATAATGTTATGAAACTGGTAGTAAATTTTAAATAAAATTTTTTCTATTTTAATTTTAAATGTTTTATATTTATTTAAATTCTAAATAGTATGTTAGAAGCTTCACATATTGAAATAGATTCATTGTTCTTTTTTTCAGTGCCGTTTACAGGCACAATATGATAATAAAATAAAATTAAATATTGCTTTTATATCAGTTAAAGCAATTGCAAAAACCGCAATTTATTATTTGAAAAATTGAAACAGAATAACAAATGATGCCGAAAATAAAAAAATTGCCTTTGTTTGATCTGGCCCACAAATGTCAACTTACTTTCTTACACGAAATATGAATTATTACAAACAAGTTATTTTAATTGTCTTAATTGTTCTTTTATAAAAATACATCTTTTTCTTTTTAATGAATTACTCATAAATATTTGTTTACAAAAAATTATTAGTCAAAGAAAACATTGGAAAAAATGATAAGTTACAAAAAATGTAAATATTTTATTAACCTTTCTTTTCGTTAAGCATAATACATGTGGTAAATAGGAATTTTTTCATACGGCAAATATTCACACTAAAAAATGATGTTTATTTTTAAAATGAAAGAAGTTTAAAGTAGAAAAAACTGGGCTATTTATTTTGTAACTCAAATATTTTCCAAAAAAAATAGTTCTTATCGAAAAATGCAGAAAAACCCAGAATATATTAGAAATAAAGAAATAATTGTACTACATAGCTTCAAGAAGAAACAAAAGATTTAATCAAATATATAGAAAATATTTGAATTAATCAATGCCCTAAATTATAAATTAAAATAAAATAATTTAATTATATTTTTTTCCCTCAATATAATAATAAGCTTTAAATATGGTGTGAATATAAAAATAAAAATAAAAATTTTTCGATTTAAGTATGTATGAAGAATAAAAAATACTTCTTAATTACGATTAAATTAAGTGTCCCTAATTTATTAATATAAAAAATGATAGTATAAATTACAATTTAATCAAGATTAACAACATAATAAACGTAGCACTAAAAGAAGATTGTTGAAGCAACATACAAGATGCAACGATGGTTCGGTAATGAAAAATATATTGCTGAAATAAACCTACATTCCGTGCCAAAACATATCTGCAGCCTGTAACATGTCAGAAAAAAGATTGAATTTTAACCCTAAAATATAATCTAAAATCGTCTCGTGCTAAGAAAACTAAATAATATAAAAAATAAGGCGTGAAAGTGTAACAGTAGTATGAAAATCGCTGGAGAGGAAAAAGTGAAGAAAATATCTCCGCTGGAAGCAGTGACTTAAAGCACAGCTGCTTCGATTTGAATTTACACACCTCATGCTTCGTGTCTCAATCCAGGGCTGTTTCACGGAGGTGTTGGCGGCTGGTTTTCGAAAGCATTTTGGTTTCTGTGTTTTTCTTGTTTTTCGCAGTGAGAGGCAGTTAGAAATTTTATTTGAGGTTTTTTTGGTAGGGCTTATATTACACGAAATTAACGTAATATTTTTGCATTTTTGGGGACAAGATGTAAGGACTTGATTGTAAATGATTTGTATTTAACGATGATTCTCACATTTTCCATGAATTACTTCTATTTAATGCCAGCAAATTAGTTTTCATAACATTTGATACAGAAATAGGCTAATTATGTTAGCATTTAGATTACTAGTTCAAAAATGTTCAATACAATCTCTTAGGGACAATTGGACTATCAAGAGAGTGGTAACTTTATATACATTTGCAGAGTGATAATAAAAATAACAGGCTATGAGGTTATAAAGAATGAATATAATAAAATAACTGCATTTCTTTCATCACATTTAGTAAAAAATAGTTAAGCGTTGTTCTAATTTGATTTAAAAAATGAAACCACAGTCAAATGGTTAAACACGTGATTTACCAATAATGTTGAACAAAATAGAACAGATGATTAATTTAGTTATAGCAATGTACCAGATACATCCTTCTTTTTATTATATTTTTTTTTAATATCATTTTAATTCTTTTTTTTTCACATTATCTGTATTTTCAATATGTCAATCATGATTTTAATAAATTTAACATATTTAAGTTTCAAAATGTCTTATTTACAACATCTTTTTTACTGTAAAAGATATATGGCTACACAAAGCATGCATGAAGTCTTAGTGAAGTCTTTATGTTTCTGCACTTAAAAGAAGGCAGTGAATAATATTATTTTTTTTCTGTAAGAGTGTAGAGTACAAATAAGTTTGATAATGAATTAATATCTCTATTTAGACGAAGAACTCAATTTCAACTAATTCTATGTTTGTTTTTCCTGGTACTATATCAGTTTTGAATGAATATTGCTAGAGAGTTAGACTCTTTAACTCATACCTTAACAATCCAGGGACAATCTTTCCTGTTTAATAATTTGTGGGTCCACCCTAATGCGTAGGCGTAAGTTTTAATGGCACTCATCAGGCTTTTGAATTTATGTCTCCCAAATTAGAAAAGTGACACTTACAAGCAAGCCTCTTCTGGATATTACAAATACTGGAATAAAGTGTACATTGGAAAAATTAGTGAACAAATTATGAAATTACAAGCAAAAACTTCATGTTGCACTCCATATTGCTGATTTAGAAGACGATCTTATTTAATCTTTTTAATCTTGATTAATTTCCAAAACAAAAGTTTACATTGAAAACATTATTGAAAAATTATGAAATTACAAACAAAACTTCATGTTGCACTCCATATTGCTGATTTAGAAGACGATCTTGTTTAATCTTTTTAATCTTGATTAATTTCCAAAACAAAGTTTACATTGAAAACATTATTGAAAAATTACGAAATTACAAACAAAACTTCATGTTGCACTCCATATTGCTGATTTAGAAGACGATCTTGTTTAATCTTTTTAATCTTGATTAATTTCCAAAACAAAAGTTTACATTGAAAAATTATTGAAAAAATTATGAAATTACAAACAATTATTTCATGTTGTACTCCATATTGCTGATTTAGAAGACGAACTTGTTTAATCTTTTTAATCTTGATTAATTTACAAAGCAAAGTTTACATTGAAAACATTATTGAAAAATTATGAAATTACAAACAAAACTTCATGTTGCACTCCATATTGCTGATTTAGAAGACGATCTTGTTTAATCTTTTAATCTTAATTAATTTCCAAAACAAAAGTTTACATTGAAAAATTATTGAAAAATTATGAAATTACAAACAATACTTCATGTTGTACTCCATATTGCTGATTTAGAAGACGATCTTGTTTAATCTATTTAATCTTGATAAATTTTGATCTCGTTTAATTTCAATTTAAAATTAATTAAAATGTTTAATTAAAATGCAAATGTAATAAGCCATTTATTTAGGTTTAATTTAACAAATCTTAAACGATTTTGCAAACATTTACGTTTCCTTAATAACGTATGTAGAATAAGAAGGTACCAAAATGGAGAATTAATTATATGTACAACTTAGATCACATTATTCACTCAAGAAAGTCATTCCACTGGTTTGTGCCACATTTACGTGTGGTGAGGAAACCCCAAAATTCTCTATGTAGTCCGAATTGATGTTAAAATGTTGATCATAATACACATGTAATTTATAATTTTAACGGTCATATTTAATAGTTTACAAATATATGATAAATATTCGTAACTGCCAAAAAATGATTTTCAAATCACCTCATTTGTTATTAATGCTAGCTACCACTAAGTCATAATTTGAGTAAGATTTGTGATGTTAATAATATCAACATAGTGACAATTTATAAATAATTAAAAGGAAATTTAAAACTGTTACATAAATATATTCCAATATATGTATTAATGGTATTTCCTAATAAGATTATATATTTTAAGTATTTCTAGAAATTTTATAGTATTCGTTGTTAACGATGTCATAAATAAATAGTTCTGGCTACTTTTCAAAAGATTTTAAGAGTTCTTTTGATTCTAGAAATGCATTCTATCAAAATGTTCCTTTTAATTGAAATATTTTGTATTATTATATAATTGCAGTGCTTTAATTAAATTTTACATTTTAAATGAATATTTTTATAAGTAGCCCTATTTTTATAGGTAAAACATTAAATTTCTTGACGTCAAAAGTAGGAAGATAAACGGTATTCTTTTTACTTCTTTTAATATATTTGTGTATTTTTGACTTAATTCAATAGTTTCATATTTGAAAATTTTATATTTACTTCGTTTTTAATAATTATAATACTGGTTATTTAAACAATATGTAGATATTAAAATACATGTACTTCATGAAAAAAAATACCAATCAAAATATATGAATTTTATAACTAAAATATATGACAATTAAAATTATCTTTATAATATTTATGTGGCTTTATTGTTCTAATAAATTCTACCCAAAATATCAATTTATCCCACAAAATAACACTTTATGTCTTAAAAGATATTTTGTGTTGGATTTGATGTTGAAGTATATGAGTATCATTGCCTTGAATTGTTCTTGGAGTGCTAAACAAATGGTTTGAGAGATTCAGTACTCCATTGTATAAAAAGAAATAGCTCTTTGAAAACAGTTGATTTTTTTTTTTAAATGGTTATTCCCATGTCTCTTTTCCTTAATATAGAATATATTTCTTACTACACATTTCAATCTCTAAGTTTCTCTCTTTTGGAACACCGGAACCAACGATCATTTGTACATTGAACAATGTTTTCTTACAATCTTTTTATTTAAAGGTAAACATTCTTTTCCTCATTTCTAAATATAGAAAAAAAATGAAGAACATTTTTTTTTTCTGTTTTTAATAAAAAGTTTTGAATTATTTCTAAAAGATCAAAATTTTCACGAAGACAGTCTTGGTTTGTAAGAATGGAAACTAAAAGGTTAAAATTCCTCTGAAGAAGAGGTTAAGGGTTCGGTTCCAGGTCTTGAGATAAAAACAATATAAATGGTAGGTGTGTTTGTTTTATTAAAACCTGTCATTATCTTGAACATAAATGTGGGCTAGTTCCTCGTAGAAAAGCATTTTAGGGGGCATTTATTACTTTTTGTCACACTAAAAATCCTTTGTGGAGACTCTGCAACATTTAATTTTGCTGCCTTATGGTATATTTTGGGTAATCTATGGCATAGCAAATGATCACAAATGAAGCAGTCCATCATTAAAAGAAAAAAAGATAGCATCATACACTAAAATCGTCCTATATTTCTGCAAATAAATGTACTTTTTATCTGAAGAATAATCATTTCGATTTTAAAAATAACTATAAAAAATAACTATAAATTCAAAAATAACTATATATAACTATAACTACAATGACTAAAATAACTACTTCTAAATCAAAAAATAACTATAAAAACTAACAAAATAACTATCAATAATTTCAAATATAACTAATATATTTATTTTTAATAATATTATTAAAAAAAACTATAATAAAATAATTATAAAAAATATATATTTTTTATTTTGTGAAGAATTAAATTAATTTTCTTTATACTCCAGATATTTTTGAAAAATAGTTTACACTAAAACCAGTTTCAGCAAGGCTTTAAGATATTTAAAAAAATAGTCAACTATGAAGAAAAGAAATAACCAGAAAACGAGAAAAAAATTTCTAAACTACTAACATTTGAAGTCTTTTACAAAATGATTAATTACGATATGAAATGCATATTCAACCTGATGTAAAACTCCCATTAGACAAAATAAACGATAACTCGTTCTGATCTTATTTACTTCATTTGACAAGAAAGCAAAAAAAAAAAAAGGTTCATCGCAGTTGAATTATTTTTAAAAGACAACATTGAAATAACATTCACAAAAATGTGAAACGAGGAAGAAATTTTAAAAACTAACTGAAATCGAAAAAAGAAATTTTGATTCTCGTAGTCTGTTGATTTTTCATTAAAATGTCTTCACTGGAAATAATATTCTGTTTTTAAAAAGAGAAATGTTTACCATCTGCTTCATTTCCTGCGCAAAATAACGTTATTTTTAATAAAAAAAACAGTATTTTCAACTCGCGTTATAGCAATAAATACTAAAGTAGATTAACATATGTTTTTTATTTGTTTGAGATGTATTTTAATCTTGTGAATAATTTTTCAAACATCAGCAGCGTGGCAAAACAAAGTATTTAATAATAAAAGTCATGCTTACCTTGAAAATGTATTAATTTTTTAAACTGATTAAGTTTTATACACAGCTGTTAGAACATCTCTTTACAGACGTAATAAATTATACATATTCCAAATTTCCTTTTAGCGCATTCATTAAATACTAATAAGATGTAAGAAAGGATACTTTATTAAAGTATGAAAAAAATCAAAGAAAGATTATTTTTTTAGTTATTGAATTGCATATATGTATTTAAAAATGCAAACATCCGCCTCCATATAAATGTTATACATAAATGACGAGAGTAAGAATATTTCTAGATATTAAATCATAATTGGAAACACATATTCCGAGAAAGGATTTGAATTTAAATTATGTATCTTGAATTACGTCCATTTAATTAAACTGGATTAATATGTTCGCAACATAATAATGTTATTTGTTGCTAAATGCCTGATTCTATCAATGCTATTGTTGTCAAACGTTAGGTATTTCATATGAAACAATACTTCACATGATGCCTGACATTTAACATATTCTGTGTTAACAAGGGGGGTACCGTAGTGGTCCTACTAAACTACATCCACAATACGCCAATATAATTTGGTGGTGTCATATTATGGAATTATGAATCGAATCAAATAATTATCTAGCCGACATAAAATTAGCATGACAAAAACTCATTCATAGATTAGATCACACTGCCAAAATTTTATCGATGTGTTATATATTAAAATAAAAATATCATACATCAATACCATATATCAATCAATTATCATATATCCGCATATTATCAAAAAAATCAATTATCATATATCCGCATATTATCAAAAAAAATCAATTATCATATATCCGCATATTATCAAAAACATCAATTATCATATATCCGCATATTATCAAAAAAATATCACCTTTGCGTTTAATTTTAAATTTCAAATATTATTTTTAAATGAATCCTAAATTTTAACAATTTCTTAGCATTATAATTATGTTAGATTATTTTTTAATAGTTACATTAATAATGCCTAACTTATTTCGGTTGTTACAGCAACAAATGTATTTTTCTTAATATTAAAAAATTACAACCGTTTTTTTTTAAACATAGTAATAAAAGTTATTTTTATATTTAATCTGAAACATATTTTAGACATTTTAGTGATTAATTTTGCAAATATGCGCTTTATTAAACTCTACGATTATTTAATTTAATTTTCCGTAATGATTTCAAAGTCAATGTTTTTAAAGCATCTTTAATTATTTTTAAATATTAATTTACAATTATTTTATGCAAAATTTTTATCGTTTATTTTACAGATATTTATTTGCCATAATATTTTATTGCAAATTCTTTTAAATGATGAAAATTATGTGTAAAAATAGTTACAGTTGTAGATAAGTTAATAAATGAAATAGTATAATTCTAGCATAAACTTAATTAAAAGCATTTTAATTAGAAAATAATCAGAAAAGGGAATGAAGAACTGAAGTTTTGATATACATCATGATAATGTATTAAAAAAAATGCTCATCTTCTAATGGTGAAATATTCCAAATGGCAAAGATAAATGTACTTTTATAAAGCTGTATAGAAAAAAAAAACGTATAGTTCAAAATAAATTGTAATATATTTTATCAAATTTTAAAAAAAAATGCTCAAATTGTATAGAATTGAACGAAAAAATGAAATAGTTAAAGTAAATATTGAGGCAGAAATACAATTACATAGTTATGGACGAAAGTCAAGATGGCTAAATAACATATTGACGTAAAAACGATCTTTTAGTTAACATATACAAAATTAAATATAAATTATACATTACAGTTTTTACCATATATATATTTTATTTTACATATATGTTTGAGGTTCGAGGTTCATATCTGTTTTATTGAATTGCATTTATACCCATACATATTTAACAATGGATGATTAACCATTATTGAGTATTATACAGCTCTCGTTTTAAAACAACTTTAAATAATTTGATACTGTGAATTACATTATCCATTCCAGAATTCATCATATTAATTTGCTGTTATTTGTGTTTTTTAGAAATAAAATAAAAAAAAAGTAAAATGAACTTCTTTTTATTTCACTTCTAAATGAGATGCAATCTATTTTAGTACGTTGGAAATAAATGAACACTATATCATACATCTACTCATATTTTGAACTATGAGGATGTTCTTTAGAAGAATAAATAAAAGATGATTTTATTTCAGTCAGACACACGATTACTAAGCAAAAGTTAAAACTATTTTTTCAAGTTAACAAAATTTTTTGAATCAAACTTTAAAACCTTTTTTACTTATTTATTCTTAACTAATCCCAGCAATTAAAATATAATAAACATAAATTTGTGTTTTCTTGCCTTTAAATGTAGATGCCTTTCGAGATATCTGTTAAAAATTATTTCATTCATATGAATTTATGCATATTGATGTTCAGTAAAATTTGTAGCAATGAACTTTTGAACGTATATTATTAGTTATTTAATAAACTTACTAATAATATACGTTCACAAGTTCATTGCCACAAATTTTACTGGAACATCATATTATTTCAGATAGTTTAATTTTTTTAAATGTAACATAAATTATAAATATTTTTAAGTTTCACAAAATATTTTTTTTGTTCTTATAGAAAATGTGACTATAAATGAATAGTTTTTAATATGTCATTTTTAATTATAAAATTTCTACGGATGATTTATTTTCATAATCTAATAGATGATGAAAATAATTAACAGTTCAGTACTAATTACCTCCTTTACTTGATTTAAAAACGTTACAATACACCTTGTGGTTTATAAAAGAAATTCAGTAAACGTGCTACATCTTTATGAACGTAATTAATTTTATAAAATATACATTTTTTATAAATCATAATTTTATTCCTTGTTTTAAAACAAGGAATTAAAATTATGATTACTTAATTGCAAATATTTATTTGAAGATTTACTTAAAATTATATTATTTATTATTTTACTTACTTTATTAAAATTATTTACTTACTTTATTTTTGCAATTTACTGAAATTGCAAAAATTAATTTGAAGATGCAATTTTATACTACAAGGAATTGATTTGGAAACTATAAGAAAGTATTTTTTAATATTTTTAATGTAACATAAGCAAAATTTTATTTATCTAACAGCAATTGCATTGTATATTTTTTATTTGAAATATAAATGCTGTATTAATATGAATAGTAAAATAAATGTAAAACGTTGATTACTTGTAAAATATTTGATAATCGTAAAACAATCGTGAGATTAAATAAATAAATAATGAAGCCTTCCTATAAATTCATTTATTTACAAAATAAAACTAATCTCAATCCAATCAACGAATGAGGACTGTTTTATATTTATTATTATTAGTTTTATTTTTATATTTATTAATGATAACTCTTATCTAGAAAAATCTAGATAGTTCTATAATTCTTCATTTAACATTACTGGTGTTGTATTAACATATATGTTAAATTGTATTTAAACATATATGTTATGCTAAAAAAAAAGATGGTAAAATTTCAACATTTAAAAAATATTATTTAAAGAATGATAAATAAAAATTGCTGAAATGTCTGTTTCATAGAATCCAAAATCCTGAGAATTCTTAAACTATAATTATAGGAAAAAGAGATAAAATAGAGGATATATAATATATACATTATTATTTATATAAAAGAGTACTTTTAATATAAACCCCAGCATGTACAGAACATTAAATAATAGTTAAGGGTAATAACAGTTAGAAAATATGACGTTAGACCGAGCACTTACATCACAAAATATTTTCTGTATAAAATAACAATCACTTTTATATAGAATAACCTTTCATCTAAAGTAAAAATCCTGAAGTAGTAATCCTAAATTTCATATACACCTTCACAGGTAGATGAAACCCCATTTGTAATAACATGCAAACACGACAAAATCAAATTACTAACCATACCATGAAATATTAGGATATGACACTGATCGTTTATTCGCATATAATAACATTCCATTCAAAGAGAAAACTAAAGTTCTCCAGAAATTCATATATTCGTTACATATCTTAAGCTTGCATGTAAACATATATGTTATGTTAAGAAAATAAAGACGATAAATTTTAAAAATAAAAGAAATATTATTCAAAGAATGATGAACAAATGTTGAAATGTCTGTTTTATAGAATCCAAATACTGTGAATCCTTAAACTATAATAATAGGGAAAAAAGATAAAATATATAATATATACATTATTATCTATATAAAATAGAACTTTCAATATAAAACCCAGGACGTACAGAACATTAAATAATAGTTAAGGTGTAATAACAGTTAGAAAATATGAGATTAGACAGCGAATTTACATCATAGAATATTTTCTGTATAAAATAATATTCATTTTTATATAGAATAACCTTTCATCTGAAGTAATCCTGAATTTCATATACACCTTCACAGGTAGATGAAACCCCAATTGTAATAACATCCAAACACGACAAAATTAAATTACTAACCATACCATGAAATATTAGGCATGACACTGATCGTTTATCCGCATATAATAATATTCCATTCAAAAGCGAAAACTAAAATTCATATATTCGTTTACCAATTGTCAGATGAAACCCTATCTGTATCTGTTATCTGCCACTCAAGATAAAAACCTTGGGTTATATCTTCGTAAATATTTCACTGGATTCAATAGGCAGTTTGGAGAAAACAGTGAGGAATAAAATTAAATAAATAAAAAGGAAATAAACGTCACCCACGATGTGATTCCGAATTCTAAAACATTCCGGCGATTGGTCGAGTAGCCGTACGACGTCAGACCCCAGCCACTCGCTTGCGTCCAATCACGGAGAGGAGTCAGGTTAAAAGTTAGAGGCACGAAGCTTTTGCGTTCACATATTCGCAATTTTTCGGGCTTTAAGCTTTTGGAAGAGGCCTGCGAAGCACCCCCTCCCTACCTGTCTGCTCACTGATTCCGAAGTCGACTTCAGAAGAAAAATTACGAAGATTGAAGGCATGGCGGACAGGTAAGAAATTTTGGAATTCTCATCATTAATAATAATTTTTTTAATAAAATATTTTTTTATAAATTAAAAAAATATAAAAAAATATAAATTAGTCACTTATTTTATTAAAAAAAATACATGCAAAATAAAATGCATATAAAATAAAGGGACATACCCTGAAACGTATGGCACCACAAACATAATATCGTTGCCTTTATAAAAATATTTTATAACAAATTGCACTGACATCAGTTGACTGAATCTTGGCTCAAATTGCAATTCTCTTTAAATTTAAATAAATTTAATTTATGGTTAAATAAAAATTTAACAAATATGTCATTAAATTGTTTAGATTGGTAATATATAAACATTTAATTGAAATTCCAACATATAAAAGGAAAATATATTATCATATACAAAAAAAATTTCAAAGTAAAATAAAATAATAATGTATTATATATATAATAAAGTATTGCTTAATTATATTATAATGTATTATAAATCTTATAAAAATAGTCCATTTCAAATCAATAATGACATTTTGTAGAATGTACTATTGTAATCTAATGAGAATAAAATAAATGTACATAAATTAAACTATTGTATTGTTTAAAATATTTTAATTAACAGAATTTCAATCATTTTTCATTCAGAAAAAAATAATTTTTAAAATTCCTTTATTTTGAGACAGAAGATGCCCGCATATGGCACCGGTGACATATGGCTGTTACACATAAAAATCAAACATATTAAAAATACTATTTTTAAGCAGCGATAGAATATGTATAATAAAATCAATGATATACAATTCTTAAAATAAATATTTTATAATAAAAAATTTTAAAATTTAACATTGGCAAATACAACAATGTTTTCTAAGTATCTAAATAAAGATTCATGATTTAAGAAATAAATTAATGAAGTGATATGAATAAATATTAACTAATATATATTACTTAAGTGAAATAAAATGATGAATAAATATCCACATAAAAATAAATAAAAATATAACCTTAGTAAAGAATGTGATGTTATCACTATAAACGTGAGTGAATCAGAGATTTTAAGCAGAGATAGAATATGTATAATAAAATAAATGATATACAATTATTAAACTAAATATTTTATAACAAGAAAATTTAAAATTTAACGTTGGCAAGTACCACAATGTTTTATAATTATCTAAATAAAGATTTATAATTTAAGAAGTAAAATAAGGAAATGGAATGAATAAATATTAACTAATATATATTACTTAAGTGAAATAAAATAAATAAATATCCACATAAAAATAATAAAATTATAACCACAGTAAAGAATGTTATGTTATCACTAGAAACGTGAGTGAATCTATCAATATAATATGTAAAAAAATTATCATTGATGACAAGAAATAATTGTAGAAAGAAAGTTCAACTCACTATCACTTCTACTGATTTATTTTCTTCCGAGTAGCAAGTGTCCAACAGATAGCGTGCAAAATTGATTAAACTGAACGTATGGTTTGGTTTTCTACTTCCGAGGAAGTCTTATATGCTTGTATGTGTGCTTATCACAATATTTTTTATTCCATTTCTTACTTCCTTTATTATGAGTGTCTAGTTGATATCTCATGATAACATGCAATCATATTTTTGAATAATAAATGCTGTTTTAAATACAAATATTGCACGAAGTATACGGTTGTCTTATATTTCATTGAAATATTAATATCATAAATTTAAACGTTAGATAAAAGTATACAATGTGTTAATTCCCTAAATTATATGTATTAAAATGTTAATTCGTTTTGGTACATTTCGTACACATACGTTCGTTCGTCAATATTTGGTAATATAAATTCAAAGACGTTGCTAAATAATTTGGGGATAAAAAAAAAAGAAATATGTAAATAAAGCAACTTTACAATATCATGTAGAGTTAAATTTATTTATTAAATATGCTCAGTAATTAATTATTATCTCAAATATGATTTAATTGTTATTAGTAGTAAATACTTTTATTTGTATTGAATAATTAAGAAGAACATACATGCAATTTACGGTTTTTGTACTTAATCAGTTTATAGTCATATTTGTTAAATAAATAAATATATATTTCAAAAGAAAACATAAATAAGTGTAATAAATCTATAATTTGTGTATTTAAAAATTATGTGAATGTAGAGTAATATAAACTTTAAATAATTTTTTTTTTTTAATTGTAGAGTTTCTAATTTTTAGAAAAATAAAATAACAATATACAATTACTACTTCCTATGAAACTACACTTAAATAAGTTTATGTAATTTTTAATAACTTCTTTTTTATTATTCCCCTTATGAATATAAATTTCAATTTTTATAATTATCTCACACATAAATTTTTTTTTACTGTGACTGCGAGATAAAAATTAATTATCGTTTAACAATTTGATAATGAAGCCTTGAAAGGGATACACTCTTTATAACGGTGGCAAATTAATGCTATAGTCATTACATTTTAAATAAATTATAAATTCAAAATATTTAGTAAGAATTGTTACGGAAGCAATATATCCAGTAATACTTTCATTCGATAGGTGTCTTTTATTTTTAGGATATATTAATAATTGATGAATTACTTCTAATATTGTTTTTGTGGTATGCTTAGTAATAATAAAAATAAGCTTTTTAAATATATATCTTTTTCTTTTGTATATCATTTTTCTATCACAAGCGTAACTGACTTTAACATTATTAAGTCACGCATTAAAAAAATAACATAAATTTAAATACTATTTTCTCATCAAAGTATAAAAATAATCTTTATACAAAAAGTAGTACTGAATAAATATGAATAATATAAATATTTTGAAAAACGGGGAATATTATGTATCATGAAAGTTTTTTAAATTATGCCATCTCAGAACTAATATTATCGACATTATTTTGATGAAAAATCATGTACGTATACCGTATATAATATTACAAAGGCATTTTACAAATTACCGCATTACAAATGTATGTTACATTACAACAAATAATTAATTAAAATTTAACTAACTTAACGTAATATTCAAATAACTGACTATTTAAATACGTTTCTTCGTAATATCTATTATTTAAATATTTTAAGGAATTTGCTTTTTAACTTTTTAGACATTATTAATATAGGCGAAATACTTATTAAATATTAGGAAATATA
Source organism: Caerostris extrusa (assembly GCA_021605095.1). Lineage (NCBI taxonomy): Eukaryota > Metazoa > Arthropoda > Arachnida > Araneae > Araneidae > Caerostris > Caerostris extrusa. The sequence continues at coordinate 12,905 of BPLR01010591.1, read as the reverse complement.
AATGAACACTATTTATTTATTGAATGATATTTATTATTTATTTAATAACAATAAATGTTATTTAAAATGAGCCTTTTATAATTAGCATTTAATTTAGCCTTTCATGTTAAGGTTTTTAGTAAAGGTGAATAACTAACTTTAAACATAAGAATGCATATATACTTAGATTTTTAGTAAGGAGCTGTTTTGGAATTCACAAAAATTAAGATTTCATATTAATAAAAGACATTCGAAATATTAGAAAAGTTGTTGATTTAACCATCTCGTCCACTTAACACACTGTATCTTAATAGAAGGAAGCTATTTTTAGAGTTACAATATTATCTGTTAAACCATTTTAGAATAATTATAATTTCTAAATACCTTATTCTAGCTGATTATTCTCTTCTGTGTAAAAATGTGTGTTACAAAACATTTTTGACATGTTCGTTTCTTTCTATAACGCTAAAATACTCTAATCTACAAAAAATTAACAATTAAATATATCGTTATAAAATTGTCTAATCATTTAAAAATGGTAATTACTCCAATACTCAAAAAAAAAATTAAAAAAAAAATGGATACTGGAAAACCTTTAACTTTGATACTTACTTTCTCTGCATAGCACGCATACAGAATCGAGGCACAGACTGTCTTCTCTAAAAGATAATTCTTTCCGAGCCATACTTTCCCCCATACGTCAGTTGGTCGATTCCCTACAATCTACGTCTCTTTCAAGGCTTCTAAAAAGAAATAGCGATACATCTAAAATTTAGATTTATGAAGAAGTATTACTTCACATAAAATTTTTGTATGATATACGGATTGTTTTCATGTTAAATTTAGAACTATTACAAAGTTTAACTTACCGAGATGAACATGAAACTACTATAGTCTTTTTAAAGATCTGTGCTTTGGCTATTTTATTATTGGTGTTTTCATTACATTAATTTCGTCTCCTTAACATCATATTTACTGACAAACCTGCAGATTATGTGACAACTCAACATTTTTAAACAGCAAAATTAAAATGTCACTGTTAGATAATTATTTAAATAATTTGGTGGCCTTTGGGACATGAAATCTATTAATTTGTTTCACTTGGGTGATATTTTAAGATTCACTTGGTATGCCAACTTGTTCCGTGTACATGATAATTTTTCCAGAAAGTTCTCTTGTATTTTTCCCAAATCAAACTGTCAAGTTAAAACAAAGTTTGTAACATGGAAACTTCGAACGATACATCGACTCTTCAGGAAAATCACAATCTTCAACAAGTAATGACTGCATTGTATGTTTCGTTAACAATAATATTAGTACGAAATAATTGCTTTCTAAAGAGATTTATCTATTACTTAGTCCATATTCATTATTGAATTTTTAGGGCTCAAAAAAAGGGGCTAAGTGAGGCTCAAGGCTAAATGAGAAATTTAATTAGTACATTAAAAATTATATTATATTCAAATTAAAAAAATTTTACGCTATCAAAAGAATTCAAATATTGCCTGAATTTAAAAGTGCTTGCAGCAAATATTTCTCAATGTCAATCCTTAATATTCCTCTTTGACAAAAAATAAAGAAAATGAATGTTTGAGATGAAATGAAGTTTTGAAAAAGTAGGAAATGAAAAATGAATGCCGAGTTTTTAAATTGCTACATTTTATTTGTATCCTTTTAATAAAGGAATGGATTTGAGAGTTTGCGGTGTTTTAACTTTATTAAATGAACTGGTAAAATAAATATGGAGAACAAAAGAACACAGTAGAGAAATGTTGGTAGTAAACACATAATTTGTAAAGGTTTGACGAAGATAAATTCGTTCTTCATTTACTATGTATAAAAATTTTATTTAGCGTAGTTTAAAGTAAATATTTTACATAATGATTATCATAATAATTATTAATTATTATAATGCATTTAATTATATTAATACATGTTTTCTTATAATTGAAGATTAAGTTTTTTTAATAAAAGAAAAATTAACAACGAATCGAATTTAGTTCATTTAAATTCAATTTTAATAAAAATTGTAAACAAATAGCGAAATTCTGAAAAAGAGAGTTTATTACTTCATCTTCACTTTAGTTGTGTCGATAACAGCTGTAGAAAATATATATTCAGGTATTGTAGAAAATTTATAAGAAATTACAACAAAAGCTTATTTATCGTCTTCGATTTACTGTTAAAGATTTCGCTACGTGGCTTTCTCTCATTCTAGTATAAAACAAACCAATTCCTTTTAAGAAAACAATATAAGTAAAAAGTATTTATTGTAAATATAGTATAGCGTTGCCCTTTGATATGCTGAATCTACTATTTATCTGACGTATTAGTGTCGACTAATGCAAATTCGAACACAATATTAAAATAATTTATTTATAAGTTAATTACTGATAACATTTCAAGAGTTCATAAATTAGAAGATTTTAATTCAATTATAAAATGACTAAAAGATTTTTTGTCGTATAAAAAGAAAAAAAGAAATTTATGAGTATAAAAACATAAACTACTATTCAATCTATAATGATATTAATTCTAACCTTACAATATGTTTTTATATCAGTAAACTATAACTATATTTTTTCAGTTTGTTAGGTTTGCAGTTTCAATTTCTAATTTAAATTATTTAAAGAGATGCTTTTGCTTAAAAACTCAAAAATAATTAAAAATTAATATTTCTAGAATTTTAAAAATTAAATTCATATTTTTAACAGTTGAAACATAATTGTCAAATATTCATCTCTCCTTATATATACATATACATATATGTATGTATATAAAATTAATTTTTTGAAATATTAAAAATTTTCAATTACGCAAAAACATTAAATAATAAAAATTGTATTTACACATTATTTACATTACAAAAATTACGTTGTTATCCAAATTATCTTTCATAATTTAATTTGAAAATAAGTTTTAAAAGTAATTGTAATGGTACATCTACCGTTAAGTTTCGCAATTATAATTATGATAATAACTTCACGCATGATTAAATATGCCAATATTGCTTCAGATTCATGTTCCATTTCAATATATATTATGAGTTGAAGAATAGACATACATGCAATTGCTGTCAATTGAATGTAATGTATTGAGACATGAATAATTTATGCTAACAAAAAGGGGATTTTAATAATTTCACAAATTTAGAAAAGAACCAGATAGGATTTGAATAAATTCCCTCTTATCAACAAGATTTGATTCACATAATTAACATTAATTTCAAACAGAATATATATATGTTCAAACCATATGCTTAACTTTGGGCATTGCGATTCCTTTTGAGATTTTACTAATTCTGCTTTTGTAACGGCAACTGAATTATTTGATGAGCTTAAATTAATACATTTTATAAAAAGCACTACAAAGAGGAACTCCCAGGTGGATAGCGTAAGGGTCCATCTAACAGGTTCGAAACCTGATAAGTGACGCTAAATTTATTCTCACTTGTCTCTGCTAAAGGATGGGCATAAAAAAATTTGAAAATAGAAAAGTGCTTCTATTGGGATCGAAAAAGGCATAAAAGTTTTGGAGATCTCAGATGTTAAATTCCAATTTGTGGTAGCAAAATGTGTAGTATATCTGGAATATTGTGGTTCCCTTTGGGATAAAACTGTATCTGCTACATATCTGCCTTTGTTGTGCCAATGGAAAAGCAAAACATGTATAAATTTTAAATAAACAATATTTTATGATATCATACATGATTTTTTGCTAATTATTATAATAAAAAAAAAAAATTGTTGAAAAAAGACATTAGGTATTTTAATTATTAAATTTTCTATTAATTTGCACTCATTTATTTACCTGGTTTCTTAAAATAGTTTTGGGAAATTTTTAATACGTCTTCACTTTTGCATAATTACTGATGATTTTGTAGAAGATTAAAAAAAAAATATGTTTAAGGACAAATTAAAATATTTAATTTATTTTAAAATAAATAAGATATCTGTCTTCAAACTGAATCTCTAAATACTAAAGTTTACCTTCACTTGCTAACATCAATACTTAAATAATACGGATCTATCCACTATTCAACAACTCGAAGGATCAACTCAGTTTTAATTATTTTAAACTTCAAAATTTGCTATCAATTCTCAGAAGGGTTGTTACTGAAAATTATAAGCTCAGATATCATTAAAATATTTTAATATTTACTATTTTAAATATTTAATATTGTAAATATTTAATATTTTAAATATTTGTTTTTAAATATTTAATATTTTATATATTTAAATTTTTAATATTTTTAATACTTAAATATTTCAAATATTAAAGTATTTAAATATTTAGAACCAATCTATTAATTCTTTCATGGAGGTTTGAACTATTAAAGAATATTTTAATAGTTAAAGAATTTACATATTTAATTTCTAACAAATCTTAGTTGTTTTAAACTAATTTGAAAACAGAAATGTTATTGAGATAATAACTATTTTTTGTGATTTATTTCATTGAATACATGAGTATTGTGTATTTTTATAGTTGGAAAACCTACGCGATCTTTATTTTCTATTTCTTAGAGTCAACATCATTAAAGTTTATAATTTTGTGCTCATCTATTAAATAAATTTTTGTTTTATTGAATAGCTAATATTCAATTTCATATATGTAGCACCAAACTGCTGTAATATTTTTAATCTCATAAATCATTATGAAGAAATTTGGTAAATGTTTTTATCACATTTTTTTCCTCCTTAATTAGAGGCTGAACTCATCTTTTCTTTATTTGATTGATTTACAATTGCTCCAAAAATTAAAATTGAGATATAATATCAAGAAATTAAAACAAGGTTCAGGACAAATGTACCCAAATAGATTGAAATAGATTCTTGATTTTAATTTACACGAAAAAGAAAAGTACAGCTTCCAAAATGAAGTATAAAGAAACGATAGTATGCATACTAAACTGAAACCATAAATCTATAAAATATAAGTTAGATACATCTATTTAAAAAAATGTTTTTAGTAAAACTTAAATTAAGATTCTCAATGTTTTGTTCACACAGGAATTAAGTCAGACTTTCAAGATAAATTTTATAATCTATCTGTGACATCCGTTTAAGTAATTAAGTAAGAACAAACACGAAGGATAATAGGAAAAAGTGTTCATTTATTTACAAAGGTGAAGTTGCCTGAGATTATCTAATGATGCTCTGAACTTTGTTTAATGCATTAGGGCTATCACTTTTTTCCTTTTGTCTGAACATTTTGAGCATGGTTTTTTTTTTAAAACCCATTTCAGTAATGTGTAAAGAAATATAACTTTTAGTAATTTTTTTATTCCTGTTTAATTCTACAATTCATTAACTTGAAAAAATATTCGACATAGTAATTTTTATATGTTGAAGCTGAGATTTTAACAAGGGTAAGAGATTGAAGGCTATTTTTTAAAAGTAAAAACTATATAAAAACAAAGTTAAAAACTCCAGTTTTTTTATTTCATTTCAGTCATTGCGCATAAAAAGGCTAAAAAATAAATTTTAAATAATAATTAAATGCTTTGTTATATGACTTTTTTTTTTTTTTAAACAATTATTTGTATTAAAAATAATGGCGAGACAATAGTAGATATTTTGTTCTTTCATTCATATAAAATATAAAAGAATAATCTTTTGAATTTTCTTCAAAATTTTCTCTTTCTATTCAGTATTTAAGATGGTGAAAATAATTAACTATTTTTGAATAGTCAATTCTTTTCTTATACTACTTGCATTTCTTTACTTTAAACATGTGTTAATAGAACACGAATTTTAATATGAATTCTCACTACATCGATTGTTTAAAAGATTACAACATTTTATGAAAGGAATAAAATTTTTTTTTACAAGCACAGGCAAGAATTAAATTTATTGTTAACTTTTCAAATTATTACTCGAAACTAAATACATATATAACTTTTATTTCTTAAAACGAACTAATTAATTTTGTCATTTGTTTTGGCAGTTTTATTTTTAAAAGTGATTCAACTTCAAAAAGAATAATATTAATTGTTTTACATTTAATTGATTTAACTTTTATTTTCTTGTTTGCCTTGAGCATTTTAAGCAAGGTTTACAGATAATTCATCAGAAAGTACGGAATCGCTTATAAGTTTAATTTCAACTTACAGGGCTCATAGGGACTTTCATTCTTCCCTACATTCGTGACGTAATTCCATTGAGAGGAATTAAAGTTAGAATCGTAGAAAGTTTTACGAATTACCAAATCAAAACTTAAACTCGAATACAATCCAGAATCGCTATCCATGTCAGCATGGGTATTTGATTCCTAAAGCCCACTTCTAATAAATAGAGACATATGCAATGGAGCCATAAATTTATGCACGTAAACATCGAAGTGGAATTTGAATATGTTAATATAATATTTATCTGCATTCAAAAGGATTTATTCTCGTTTTCAGACTACAGTATAAAATTTTCCACAATGCTTATAAGTCTCTAAAGACATACTCATCTAATTTCTTCAAAAGCATTTGAGTTTTGAAAGCATTTTCAGTAAGGATTCAACCAACAATGGTATTCAATAAAGATTCAAAAAAAATTTTCCATAAATCAAATGCTAATCAAATTCTTGAATTTACTATTTATATAGTCAAAAGTCTTATGAATTGTTAAATTATAACATTGTCAACTAACAGCAGAATTTTCTTTTTATCTTAAGAAATTATGAAAGAATCTAAAATTATTCAGATGATACCCACAATATGTTGTTTAAACCCTGAAGTACTTTAGTCTGAAGTAGTTCATGTTGTTTGCATTCATATATTTTTTCCTTTTAGTTAACATCTAATATTTAGTATACGATAAAAACCTAAAATAGAATTTACTAATAATTTTCTTAACTGAATATATATAACACACATATTTTGTTTGTTTTACCATTGGTATAATTACTAATAGTGTTTTAGTATTCTTTATTACTAAACAATTGATAATTAATAATTTGGAATAAAATTATTAAGAAATACAATTACAAGAATAAATAAAAAAAAAAAAAGATATTTTTAGCTCTTTTTTATACAAATATATGCAACAAATGAATCTTATTTAGATATGTCTGGATGGATTCTTTGATGCAAGATTAAATAATGCTAAATTAGATAACTCCCTAATAAAATCCTGCCATTACTTAGAAAAAGGAAGCAAATAATATTAGTACATATCTAAGTATCCCTATTCGTATCAAATAAGTTTACTAGGCCATGCCTATATTTTCTGGACTAATGACCAGGTCTAGTCAGTCTATATAAATTTATATATATATATATATATATATATATATAATTGTGTGTATGTTTTAACTGTGCATATGGAAGAAAAAAATGTATTTTTATTGATGTATGCAAATGAAATTAGATTGAAATTTAAATATTGAAAAAAGTCTTTTTTGATAATATATGGACCATCTAATATTAGGTATGCATTCTATTTAAATTTATAGATATTATCAACCATATACATTGTAATTTATATTGCTTTTAATAAGCCCTGACGGTAACCAAATTCCTTTTGACACGACTGATACATTTTTTAAAAATTAGCTCTTGCTACTCATCTGTGAAAAGCACTATCAACATTTAGTATAAAAGGCCTTATATAAAATAGATTTTAAAAATCTCTCCTCCCCTCAAAAAAAAAAAAAAAAAAAAAAATCCCATGTCCATTAGTGCACCTATAAGGCCTGAGGCAGAACTTTTAAAAGCAGATTTTGCAATGACAGGCAAAGATGGATCACGTTCAGAAACTTTCTCGCATTACTTTTTAACTGGCAAGATTTGTGGCTAAAAGATTTTGAAAATGTTCCTCTATTCTTACAAGGAAAGACACAAGGAACAACGGATTACAACAATGTTAATAAAATGATATGTTCATATTTTATTGAAGTAAAATTAGTTCTTGATTACATTTAATTAACAAAACGTTAACACCATCATATTATTTTACACCTGAAAATATTAGATTAATGCTATTTTTATTGAATTAAAATATTATAAAATCGAAATGACATATATTTTTTGATACGATATTTAAACTTTCATCAAATCTGGCTTAGAAGCAAATATTTTAAACATAATTTTAAAACTTATCAAAGAATTTCTTTTATTTATAATTCTTTTTTCTTAAATTACTCAATTGGTGTACATCATTTTTGAATTATTTTTGTAAAAATAAAAAAAAAGACGTATAAAATGTAGATTGTTGATAACATTAATTAGATATATATCATTAAAGTATTTTCCATTATTTAAAATAAGAATATAATAAAACTATCTTTACTGAAAAGTAAATAAACATTTTTAATTATCACGCTTCAAATTTTGCACAGAGCAAAATTTTTGATATGTTATATGCATTTTTTATAATGTTATTATAAAAAAAATGTTTCTTTGAACATAATTACATATTATTATCATCGGATACCATTTTAAAATAAAAAATATCAGTAATAATGGGCAATTTTGGAAAAAATATAACAAGATGAAAATTTGGTGTAGTTATTTTATTAAAAAAAAAATTCTTAACTTGACAACTAATTACGTACGAGAGTACTTGTCTGTTGTTACTGATTGAAGTACATTTATATACTGAACTTCAGAATTTAAGAAAAACTTCAAAGAATATGAAAATGTCTACAAAAACATTTTTGACATTTAAACCTGCGTACATTTTTTGTGCATGATTAATTATTTAAACTAACTGGCATATACTACACATTATTCTCAATAAATTAGTGCAGTGTTACTAGTTACTCATGAAATTCAGTACAACCAATTTTCATTGTAAGATGTATACACATGTATAATACACCATATTTTAAATCGAAAACATAAATTCTTATACTTGTGTTTTAACTCTTATTGAAACCCATATGCTTCTCCATATTTATAAACAGAATTGTTAAAGATATACATTTATCAATTATAATTTATTGTTGATTTCTCTTGTAAAGCTCAGTCAATAATTAATTTCAACTCTAAAATTTTGTAACAAAATGAACTATAATATAAAGTAAATTATAAAAAAAAAAAAATTAATGTTTCAAATAGTTTTGTTATTGTTTTAAAAATTAAAATTTTAAATTTAAATTCTATATCAGAAGTAACACTTTTATGAAACCATCAAGCGATAAAAAATTGGTTGATACAAAAGAAGAAAAAAACATATCACGTCATGTAATGAGGGTTTCGAAAAAAAAAAAAACAGTTATTCATTGCTAACATTTTAATCACAAATTTGATGCTTTTATTTTAAAATCGTTAACATTTTCATACTCATGAAAGTGGGTAAAATATTTTCTTTATATATTCATTGTGAATACCTTTTTCAAGGAAAATTTTAAATTGCCATATGAGAAGGTATGAAACCATCAACTGGGTATTTATCACCCCATATAATGAAATATTATTCATTGTTAACATTTTATATTCATGTGATGCTATTTTATTTTAAAATCGTTAACATTTTCCTACTCCTGAAAGAATTTTTAAGGTTAAAATATTTTCTTTAAATTGAATCTTTCATAATTTTAAATTATATATGAAAAAGAACAGTTTTATGAAACCATCAACTGATAAAAAAATTGGTTGATAAAAAAATACATATCACCCCTGTAATGAGGGTTTCGAAAGAATTTTTCAAGAGATAATTATTCATTGTTAACATTTTAATCATTAATTTGAAAAAAGCTTATTCATTGATATTTTAAAAATTTGATTAATTTTAAAAATCTTTTTTCTTACTCATGAAAGTGCATATTTTAAGGATATTTGAAATATTTTCTTTATATATTCATTGTGGAATTTTTCAAAAAGAAAATAATTTTAAATACTATATGAGAAAGAACATTTTTTAAACCATCAACTGATAAAAAATATTAGTTGATAAAAAAAAGAAAACATATTAGTCCATTTAATGAAGATTTCGAAAAAGAATTACTCATTGCTAACTTCTTAATAATTAACTTGATGATATTTTTATTTTAAAATCATTAACATTTTCCTACTCATACCTTGCATACCTTTTAAGGGTATTTGAAATATTTTCTTTATATATTCATTGTGTAACTACCTAGAAAGATCGTTGCAAGCAAAAGAATTTTAAATATCTTACTTTTCAATCATAAGTATAATATGAGCATTTTTTGTTGTAAAAATTGACGTTTAATAATTAAGTAAAATTTTTTTTTATTTTTTTTCGAAATTTTCTTAATAGAATTAATGTTTTAATATTAAATGCTTTATAAACGAAATATTGCTTATAGTTTTAGTTTTATGTTTTTATAAAAAAAAAAAAAACCCTTAACATAATTTCAAAGCCAGAACAATATCATTGAAAATTAATTAATAATAAAATACATTTATTAAGAATATACAAATAATCCCTATATTTCGTAATTAACAATATAATAATCATTCAAATATTTAAACACTAAAAAAACGTTAAAAAATAATTAAAACACTATAAAATGTAAATAAAAATTAAAACATTAAAAATATGTAAAAAAATAATTAAAACACTAAAAAAAAATATTGCTCAAAATTCATTTGTATTTTTATATTTTTGTAATACTTTTCACTATTAAACATCGTAAAATGAATTTTTAGCTTTACAGGAAATTCATTGTTTTTGTAATTTTGACTAATGGGTGATATAAATGCACAATTTTTTTGAAGGCAATTTTAAAAAAGTAATTTTTATTTTTCATGTGAATTTTGGAAATAAAAAAATTATGAATGTAATAAAATATCTTTTAAAATATCTCCATTTTATTTTGCTGTCATATGTTTAGGGAGTTAAAAAATTACGTATAAAAAGCATAATATAATTTTTACTCTACTTTTTGTTACTAAAAACGCCTGAAATTGTATGATAAAAATCCATTAAGCTAAAAATTCTGAAATAAATGAATTAAAAAAAAAAAAAAAAACTTCGATATATTCCAAAATATAAAGAGAGTTTATTCATTGTCAACAACAGGAAAGGGTTTTGAAATCAGCTTTATTCTAAACTCCTTAAAATATGCATTTCCTTTTTAGTGCTTCTTTTAATCAAGAATTTTAAAACGTGCAACCCCTGAAGCAATTTTGTAAAAGAAATATGAGTGTTTTATTGGCATGAAAGCTTTGACTTTAAGAGGACACTCAGAACAACAACGTGCCTTTTTTTAAAAAAAACCTTATTTGCATTTTTTTTTTTAAATTAATAGTTTTGTCTGGATTTTGTTTTTATCTTGCTTTTGACTCGAAACATTGTTAATTGAAATAATAAAAGCACTTCAAATATTTGTTTCATCGTTTATGAATTGAGGAAATTATTGCAGTGCAAGATAATATACATTTCTGGTAAAGCTTGAGGCAATATTAGTTTAAATTTTTTAATTAATTCTTTTGTAACACTTTCAGTTTTCAAAGAAAGAAAATTAAAAAAAAACTGTTTACGAAACCTTTTGTTCCAGAATTTTTTTATCGGTAAAAAATAGACTGAATAGTATTTATTTTTTTTTATGTAATTTATGAAAAAATTCTAATTAGTAAAGTAAAACCTCATTAAGTCTTTTATAAAATAAATCTTTGACACATTTTACGTATTTTAAGTTTTATTGAATGATATCGAATATGTAAAAACAACTATTTAAATGCTATTATTTTCCTTTTATTATTACTAAATACGAATCAAAAAATTTATAAGTTGCTTTCAATGACCAATGTTAAACTCATAGATCAAACTTAAATAAATCCAAAAGTTGTTCTTAAAATAAATTGAAAATTGTACTTTTTAAAATTTGATTCATTTCATGAATAAAGGACTTTAAGAATTAATTATAATATGTTAACATTATATGAATTTTAAGAATTAATTATCATATATTGACATTATATTAATTTTAAGAATTTATTATCATGTATTTTCAAAAACATTTTGAAATACAACAAAAAAAGGAAACTTTCAAATCTTTCAACTAAATTGATAATTTGCCCTATAAACACTAGACTCTAAATATGTATCATGTAAAATAATCCATCATGGTAGTTTGTTCGTTGAATGTCATAATGCAAATGTATAGTCCTATTTCATAAATTTCAAATTTATATATCTTTAAACACAAATATTAGTGAAAAAAGAGTCATTTAGGCTTTGTTTGATAATTTATGGATCATTAAAAATTATCAAATCATTCATTACTCTTATAACTTATTTATAAAAAATTACTAACTGTAATATATTATGACTTACTTAGCTTAACCTGCCATAAGCCATGGCCTAGTGTTCAAAGTACATTTTTAACATGTAGGTTAATCGATTCGAACTTGCTTCCGGAGTTTGCAAAGGTTTCATTTTTATAAGGTTTTTTCCCATATAATATGCAAATTATATGATATGCAATATGATATGATATGCAAATGGCTCTGTATTTTTCCAGAAGGATCATATCATATTCTTGGTATATAAAAAACGTAGAATAAGGTTGTCCGAATACAAAAAAAAAAAAAAAAAAAAAAAAAAAAAAAAAAAAAAATCATCAATAAAATACAATTTCCTTCAATGAAACTGAATTGAATTTTACTCTGTAAGATCAAAAATAACTTTTTAATTCCTACTTAATACCATTTCACAGAAATGTAGCAATTGGCTAGAATTTGGCTTCCATTAAACTTTTAATCGCCAAAAATGCACGCATATTTATTAAAATGTTAGTTTAATTCTTGAATTCTCTAAATATACTTCAATCTTGGTCTCTTGTTACAAATGGATGCTTACATGTATATGAAGTTAAAGGTGTACTGGTAGAACATAACGCTGAATCCAGCAAAAGACATTTTCTTCTCCTAGCTTCAAATCTTAATGAAAATATCTGGTGTTAGTAAGTATCTGTGTAGCTAATATTCAGTACAGTCTGCTATTATATTATTATTATTTGTG